>JALIHJ010000031.1:0-264417 GCA_022984795.1 Fabrea salina | reverse complement strand
CACCCTAACACCCTAACACCCTAACACCCTAACACCCCTAACACCCTAACACCCTAACACCCCTAACACCCTAACACCCTAACACCCTAACACCCTAACACCCTAACACCCTAACACCCTAACACCCTAACACCCTAACACCCTAACACCCTAACACCCTAACACCCTAACACCCTAACACCCTAACACCCTAACACCCTAACACCCTAACACCCTAACACCCTAACACCCCTAACACCCTAACACCCTAACACCCTAACACCCTAACACCCTAACACCCTAACACCCTAACACCCTAACACCCTAACACCCTAACACCCTAACACCCTAACACCCTAACACCCTAACACCCTAACACCCTAACACCCTAACACCCTAACACCCTAACACCCTAACACCCTAACACCCTAACACCTAACACCCTAACACCCTAACACCCTAACACCCTAACACCCCTAACACCCTAACACCCTAACACCCTAACACCCTAACACCCTAACACCCTAACACCCCTAACACCCTAACACCCCAACACCCTAACACCCTAACACCCTAACACCCTAACACCCTAACACCCTAACACCCTAACACCCTAACACCCTAACACCCTAACACCCTAACACCCTAACACCCTAACAACCCCTAACACCCTAACACCCTAACACCCCTAACACCCTAACACCCTAACACCCTAACACCCTAACACCCTAACACCCTAACACCCTAACACCCTAACACCCTAACACCCTAACACCCTAACACCCTAACACCCTAACACCCTAACACCCTAACACCCTAACACCCTAACACCCTAACACCCTAACACCCTAACACCCTAACACCCTAACACCCTAACACCCTAACACCCTAACACCCTAACACCCTAACACCCTAACACCCTAACACCCTAACACCCTAACACCCTAACACCCTAACACCCTAACACCCTAACACCCTAACACCCTAACACCCTAACACCCTAACACCCTAACACCCTAACACCCTAACACCCTAACACCCTAACACCCTAACACCCTAACACCCTAACACCCTAACACCCTAACACCCTAACACCCTAACACCCTAACACCCTAACACCCTAACACCCTAACACCCTAACACCCTAACACCCTAACACCCTAACACCCTAACACCCTAACACCCTAACACCCTAACACCCCTAACACCCTAACACTCCCTAACACCCTAGTACACCCTAATGAGTGTCACCCTAAGCACCCTTAACGTAGCAATAAAGCAATAAAGACAATAGAGAATCAAGAACTAGCAATAAACAATTTAATCAAGAATTCAAGAATTAAATTAAGTTGACTGACCATACAGCACGAGTATGGCCTTTTAGTTCTTGAGTCTGTTTGCCTGTAGATAGGTCCCAAACTCTCACTGAGTAGTCTCTAGTGCCACCTCCAGACACCAAGTACCAAGTTTTCCACTCGTCAGAAAAGTCAGTTAAGAATTTCACTGAACTCAAAAGCCCCCACTTTAATTTCACATTAAAATGGCTCCCAGGCTCTCCAGGAAATTCACAGACACCTTTTTGCCAATTCCTGGGGTGTTAGTTAACAAACACTTACTAGAAAATGTTATACTTACTTAGAACCAACCAAATCTTCTTGTAGCCTTCTTCCAGTAGACTCGCTCGACCCATCTTAGCCTTCCACTTGAGGTGCGTTTCTTCAAAAGATAACTTGATTTGCTCCTCTTCCTCCATGATCTTCTTCGTCACCTCGTCCGTAAACTTTGCTCTCCCTGGTCCTTTCCACTTCAATAGTCTGCGGTAGGCAAAGACGTTGACAAAGTGCATCATCATGCTCCTCACTTCCTTGAAATCTGGATTCAGCACTTTCTCCGAACTCAAAAACTTGTGCCTCTTCTGCTCTTTACTGCTCATTGATCCAACTTCCGGTAGAATGTCTGATTCAGGGAACCTGTCCATAGCTCTTTCAAAGTCAGGAATCTCGCAAGGCAGTAAGTTTCTAATCTCTCCAGTAGATTCCTTTCCGATATTTCAATACACTCCTTTTTTCCCTTCTTTTCTTCTTTCTCTCCTTGATCTCTTAGCTGGTAGCATCCCTGACATTTTATTAACCCCTTGTCTATTAATTCCCCCCACTTTCTCCCTATAAAAGTCCACTAATTTTCATTAGGGAATTTTGGACTCCCTAACACCCCAACCCCCTATATGGCGGTGGGCCTTAAAAAAAAGGCCCACCCACCCGCCATATAATTTATTAATCTATCAGTTAATTCTTCAAGGAGATCATCAAGTCGGGATAGAAACTTACTGATTGGTTCCAGAGAAGCTATTCTATTTCTGACCTGTTCAACAGTGAATGGATCTTTCGCCACATAAACACTGTCATCTACCTCATCCTCTAAGCTCTGGAGCTCGATAATTCTGGAGGTGCTCATCTTTCTAAGCTCATCGAAAATATTCTCATTGCATTCAAGAGCCTTTTCCTCTTCGTCGAAAGTCGGATTGAACTTTATATGGTAGGGAAGAGGGTAGATGATGTGGCCTTTGTCAAGGTGCTCAATGACTTTGTGACCACATAAAATGGTTCTGCAGATGTAGCATTGCCCTTTGGGTTCGCAGTCTTCGTAACAGCGTTCTTCTTGGTCTCGCATTTATAAGTGGATTAAATGGTTTTTGTGAATAAGAAGATTTATAAGCAACCCTTAGGCATCTAGGCCAAAACACTTTAAAAGTTGAGTAACACATCTTTGAAAGTTTTAGGTGTCTGGTGTATTCATTTCCAATAAGTTTCATTTTCTTGGGACTCACTTGAACAAGACCGAAATAACTCTACTTAGCAACAACTATAAAATAGGTGTATCTTTAAGTACTTTAAGTTTTATCAAAATTTTATTGCTTGATACTTAGTTGCTTATTAAACTAAATATCTCGGAGACTTGCTTTGTTTTGAGACTTAGCTCTGATGTAAAGTGTAGGTTTAATTGTTGTATGACATATTCTGGAATACTTGCTAAACCGAATAGTTGAGAGTTATAAATGAAAACTGCCTTGGATTCCCATAAAGACAAGGATGACTTTGCAAAGCTTCTTCAGAACTGCGAGATTTTAGAAGGCCATACAGAGGTTGTTTTTTGTGTGGCAACGGTGAATGGTTGCTTGGCATCAGGTTCTGAAGATAACACTATTAGGCTTTGGAATACAGAAAGGGGCGAAGTTGAGGGAGTTTTAAACGGCCATCAAGGCGACGTTAATTCCCTTGTAAGACTAGGTAACTACTTAATATCTGGGTCTGAGGATGACACAATTCGGGTTTGGGACCTGTCCACCAAAGAAGAAGTAAGCGTTTTGAGGGGGCACACAGGCCCTGTCTTTTGTTTGGCAGCAGTAGGCGACTACCTAGCATCTGGGTCGGAAGACCAAACCATAAAACTTTGGAACATAGAGAGCAAAGAAATAGTGGCAGTTTTTGAAGGCCATACAGACGACATCAACAGTTTATCAGTGGCAGGAAAACAGTTAGCATCAGGCTCTAGCGACACAACTATTAGGTTGTGGAACACAGAGACAAAGCAAGAAGTGAGTGTTCTAAGGGGTCATACTGATGCTGTGATGTGTTTAGAAACAGTGGGTAAGTATTTAGCATCTGGCTCTGAAGACAAAACTATTAGAGTCTGGGACTTAGAAACAAAACAGCAAGTGAGTATTCTAGAGGGCCACACAAACTCTGTGATGTGTATGGCAAAACTGGGGAATTACTTAGCGTCAGGTTCAGATGACTCAACTATACGACTGTGGAATGTTGAAGAGAAGACTCAAGAAGGAGTTTTGAAAGGGCATAGAGACAGTGTTTTGTGCCTGACAACTATTGGTGATCGCTTGGCTTCGGGGTCGGGGGACAAAACTGTTAGAGTTTGGGGTTCAAACAAATGGCCCGAATTGAGCGACCAATCTACTAGACTACCAAGTCCGAGTCACTTAGGTTCTGAGAAAGGAAAAAAAAAGCCTTGGTACTTGCTGCTTTTGCCAATTGTAGGTTTGGGAATTTTGGGATTTTTTGCTTATAAAAAGTATAAAGCTTAAGCATTAAGTTTCAATTTTTTGGCAATGCTGAGGGCAGTTTTTTGTTTAGGGGGTTGGCCTTTGACTTCTCTGTACCTTTCTAAAATAAGGACTATGTAAGAAATGTTTAGTCTTGGGTACTTTGTTTCTCTTTTCTTTTGGTCGAGAAGTATTTCTAGGTCGTTTGTTAGGAAAAGCGACAAAAGTTGCTTGATCTCGCTTAAAGAGTCTCCAAGTCCAGGTATGCTGCTACAAGAAGTAGAATCTTTAATGAAGTCTTCGATTTCTTTGAGGTCCTTGCTGAGTTCAACGAGTAGGTTGAAGTTGAATTTCTGGGAGGAAGCTAGGAGTTCAATTAAGTGACTCGAAACGAACTGGAAAGTAGCTAGGAGTGAAGTTGAAGAAATCTGGGGCCCTAATAGTTTCTGCAGAGACTCAGAGGTGTTTTCTACGTAGCTCAGCATGTCAGAAACCCAGTGATGTTTTTGGACTGCCTGGGGGTTCAAGTTAGTGATCATATCCAAGTAAGTAGAGACTTGTTCCTGGACTTTTTCGAAAATGGACCTTTCGCAGTGTTCTTTCAATTCCATGAAAGCTCCTCTGGTTGAGTAGTCTCTGCTGTAACTAATTACTCCTTCAAAGAAGTGGCAGATGTAAGAAAACGTCTTGTATAAGTAAGTGGCGTTTACGGCCAAAATAGCTGTTTGGAGAACTGTGGATGATTTAACTTGGTCGAATATCAAAGAATTCACGTCTCTAACTAGACACTGGATGGTTTTGAAGAGTTCTTCGCCAGGGTTTTCGGAAATGTCTTCTAAGTACTCTAGGTCCATCCACACATAGTCCTTAACTAAAGTACCTAGGTCTGGCACAGCTGGAGTAAAGGAGTAAGACCCTTTTTCTTCTGACTCGTCATTAAGTCCTATTTCTTCTAAGTTCCGGTTCCCAGAGGTTTCTAGGGTTAGTGGTCGGTACTCTTCTTGCTCGATGATTCTGGCTGCTTTGTTGTTGAAGTCTTCTAGGAGGATTTGCTTGGTTCTTTCGTGGTTGTCCCTTACAATGTGGCTGAGTTGGTAAGACCGGTGAGTGAACCCTATTTTGTTTGCAGCGTTTACAAACAGGATCACTGAGTTTTTGAGTTCTAGGGCTTTTTGAGGACTTTTCAGAGTGTTAAAGGCGTCCTGAACAGTTTTTTCTAGTGAAACAATAGTTTCGATCCAGAGTCCCTGGAGTTCTTCTTCAGACCTGAGCCTTTCGTCTTGCTCGCTGAGTTCTTTTTCTATGAAGAGTTGCCCAATTAAGGCTTCGAACTTGGCTTTGAACTCTTCGTAAAAAGTAGGTGTTTGGAGTACTTGGAGCCTTCTGTCTAGTTTGAGCTTTTCTCGGAAGTCTTTTCCTTTGTCAAGCATTTCAAAGACTCCTTCGAAGTTGAGCAAGGAAGAGTAGTTAACTGACATCAGCTGGAAATCACTGACTCGGGAACGGGAGTGTGTTAAGCGACTTGACTCCCTCATACTTGAGAGTCTAGTGAGTGTGTAGGAGTTGAGTTCTCTGGAAGTTTTGTGGCCAGCACTGACTTTCTCAACAATGCTTAGCGAGTTGAGTACACTTTCTCGGTTTTTAAAGGGAGCTTTGTGCTTGTTCTTTTTTTGTCTTTCGAAGTTGAGCCAAGAAAGGGCTTGGTTCAAAAGGTTCTTGCCCAAGGACTCAGCTACTTTCCTAGTGCTTACAAGCCAGTCACTTAGTTTTTCTTCCATCTGCTGTTCAACCATTTCCTCAAGTTTGGGCACAAAGTTCTTGAGGACCTGAGTCGAGGGAGTGCTTTGTTGCAGGACCTGGAGTCCCTTGGCCTTAGAAAGGGTTCTTAGGGCAGAAAGGGGTTTTAGACTGAGAATCTGTGTTTGTGCTTTTTTGATGAGTTGCAAAGCCGAAGTCATGTCGTAGATGTAGTTCAGGGCTTGTTCAAGTAACTCTAGTTTTTTTTGAGAAGGCACCAACTCACTGTAGGAGTGGGACACAAAATTAGCAACTTCTTGGACGCCTGAAGACAAGTAAACTATGTCTTCCCTGGTGGTTTTGTAAGTGTCCCTTAGTTTGTTAGCTACTTGGAGTCCTTTCAGGAGAGTTTTTTGGTTCTGGGAGCACAGTTCTTGGATGGAGTTTTCTTTTTCCTGGATGAGGGTGTCCAGGTGAGTTAGGATTTCAGTAGTCACTCCCTCCTGCAGAACCTGAGTCAAGGCCCAGCCTACTGTGGACCATTTGTCTTCGGACCTGCACAGAGAAGACTTGATTGCTCCAAATTTAGTTTCCATTATGGTTTTAGTGTTGAGCAGTTAGCTTAAATTCTTGTAGTGGCTTTTTCACAAAATTCAAATTATCCATATTGAAGCGACAACATGTGGACTTGGTTTAATAAAAATAGAGCGATATGCTTTCTAAGTTCCCCAGGTATACAAGGTACTTCACAAGGCGTGCCTTTTCATCAGTGACAATAGACGAGGAGCCTGGGTTCCTTGAAATGGTTAACATGTACTTTGACAAAGCTTCTCAGTATACAGGAATCGACAGCGAGATTCTTGAACTTATAAAGACTTGTGACGCTTCACTAGCAATGACAATTCCTTTGAGGAGGGACAACGGGTCAATTGAGTACTTCAAAGCCTACAGAGCACAGCACTCCAGACATAGAACCCCAACTAAAGGAGGCACTCGCTTTGCCCCTGACGTCAACTTAAATGAAGTAATTGCACTGGCCTTTCTAATGACTCTCAAGTGTTCCTGCGTTAACCTTCCATTCGGAGGAGGCAAGGGAGGAATTAGAGTAGACCCCAAAGCTTTGTCTGAAGGTGAGCTTGAAAGACTCACTAGGCGTTATGCACAAGAACTAGCCAAAAAAGGATTTTTGAATCCAGCTACAGACTGTCCAGGCCCAGACATGGGAACTGGCGAAAGGGAAATGGCTTGGATGATGGAAGCCTACAGGTTTTTGCAACCTGAAAACATCTACGCAGGGGCTGCGACTACTGGAAAACCAGTGTCTTTTGGGGGGATTTCTGGAAGAACAGAGTCCACAGGTCTTGGTTTGTACTACTGTCTCAGGGAGTTCCTGAACGACCACTACTACATGGACCGTGTGGGACTCAAAACAGGGGCAGGTGGTAAGGGCTTGATTGTCCAGGGTTTCGGGAACGTAGGTTACTGGGCTTCAAACTACTTAGAGAAGGACGGAGCAGTGCTTTACGGAGTAATAGAAAGAGGAGGGGGGCTTTACAACGAAAAAGGAATGAAAGTTGACGAAGTGAAGCAATACTTGATTAAAAACGGAACTGTGAGGGGGTTCCCTAAAGCCCAGTATTTCGAAGACGGACAAGAGGTGTTTAAGATGCCTTGCGACGTGTTGATTCCTGCAGCAACTGAAAGGTCGATCACTGGGATGAACGCAGTCAACTTCCAGTGCAAAATTGTTGCAGAGGGAGCAAACGGCCCTACTACTCCCAGAGGGGAAGAAGTACTGTCTGCAAAGAATGTGCTTGTGCTTCCTGACTTGATTATGAATGCAGGAGGTGTAACGGTGTCTTACTTCGAGTATGTAAAGAACCTTGGGTTTATAAGGCCTGGAATGTTGACTAGGAGACTAGAAGCCCAAACGAACAAGTGGATCATTAACAAAGTGACGAAGGAGAACGAACAAGGCGACGCATACAAGTACCTGAGCAACATTTTGGAAGGAGCTAAAGAAATTGACTTGGTGTACTCAGGACTAGAGGACGTTATGTGCGAAGCAGTTTCGGAAACCAAGAAAACAAGTCAGAAAATGGACATTTCTCTGAGACTTGCTGCCTACGTGAACGCTATCAAGAGAATAGATGCTTCTACTCTGCAAGGAACTATGGGTCTTTAAATAATTAGGTTAGGATATAAATGGAAAAGGTCAAGTTTGGGTTTATGGCTTTGCTGCCACTTCTGGGCTCTGGAGTGCTGTACAACTTGTGGAGTAACTACAGACTTGAAGAGTTTCTTAAGTACTCAACTATGTACTGCGAAGGAAAAGAAAGGACTTTTCATAATTGCATGGAGGCCCACAAGTCACTTGAGAACTGCAGAGACGCAAGCTTTGACTTCAACAAGTGTGTCTACGCAAATATGCTAAATAAGAACTCTTAGTTCAGAGTAGTTATTAATTTAATTTTCTAACTTGAAGTGCTTGATGGAGTCGAAGAAAGTTCTTCTTGCGTTATATTTAGTGAGGTTTATTTCGGAAATAGGACTGAAGGTTCGTTTCCACTCCCTGTTGGGAGAAATAGTTTGTCTCATTAAGTTGGACCGCCTGCCTCTTTTTTCTTGTTTCCAGTTCAGAGTCTTAGAGAAGTCTGGTTGCAAACCCGAGTCTTTGTACTGTTTCCTCGGACTGTCGAAGTACTCCCTTAGAGTTTTGTGGAATATAGAGTTTCCTTTTGAAAACTTAACGTGGAACCTAGAGTCCCACTCTGCTTCCTTTTTCAGGTTTTTGGGGTTGAAAGCTGTCGAGAATTCTGGGATTCTGCTTGAAACAGTCGAACTGAACCCCACTGAAAGTGACTCGTGGTCTGGCAAACTAAATTGCCTTATTTTGCGCCTAGGCTTTTTCTTGAGGACTTTTCTCTTAGTCTTGCTGGAGGCATTGGACCTTTCAAAGCTTGCGAGGTCTACTAAAACTTCGTTTGCAGCCATCTTTTAAGTATTGGTTTATAATTAAGCCTCCACAGAAATAACTGACTTGATAAATTAATAGGATATATGGAATTGCACAAACTCGAAGACAAAATTCATAGGGACCCCCTGCGGATCTACCCCCACTTGCCGCTCTTCATGAAGAGAAAAGCACTTCTTAGGTCTGACTACCAAAAACTGCCTGTTTACCAAGAAACCAAACAAGATTACCCTAAGGGTAAGTCTTTGTCCATGGACCATGCTTGCCAGTACTTGTTTGAACCCTACAGAAAAGCCAAAAACCTTAAGAGAGTTATTCTCAAGAACATGGAGAAGGACCCACACAGCCCTTACGACGAAGTTGCTTCTAAAAACTACTTATTTAATTCCACCAAACCCCAGTCGGGGTTTTCTACACTGCCTAGCAGTGCGATTTCCCAGGACTTGACTCAGAGAATCCAGGTGTTCAGTGTGTTCGAGGGCAAACTTGCCCAAAAAAAGGAGAAATGCTTAGGAACTACTCGACTAATTCACTCCAGAAAAAAGCCCACGAACCTAGACCACAAAGCCAGAATTACTAAGTGGAAGTTTCTGAACTTTTTCAAGGAAAAAAGACTCCAGTCCACAGTTGACAACTTCATCGTTGAAAATGAAGAGTACTTTGCGAGTAAAAACAGCCAAAAAAAAAGACTTAATTCGGAAATAAAGAACCTGTTTATAGTTGAGAAAAAACCACTTAAGAGAAGCAGAACTAAGAGCCAGTAGAGCTCTTACGCCAATTAAGAGTATAAGAATAAATTAAGTAGATACTTTCTTTGACTAGACTGGATTCCCAAAGAGTTGGAGTAAAGTCCCTTTACCTGAAGTTCCTCAGCGTGACTGATTGGTTCAGTGAAGTATTCAGCCAACACCTGCTCGTTTAAACCATTGAGCATGCGCAGCTCCAACAAACTTTTCAGAAAAGCCAAAACTGCTTTGAAGCACTCCAAACTTACTTTTTCAAGGTTTTCGTAAAGCAAAAACTTGGCTTGCTGGAAACTAGAAGTCGACTCCAGAACCTTGCAGGAGTTGTCAATTAGTTGGGGGTGGACAATAGGCTCTGCAAGGGACTCCAAAAACTCCAGAAGCACAGCAGACACTGAGTAGACGTCGACTGTGTCGCAGTCAAGGGTCTCCTGGAAGTCCAGGGCTTGTCTGATGACTGAGATGGTTTGGGGTTCCCCTGTTTCAAAAAACAAACCCTTTGAGTTAGAGCCGTTTTGGAGTATGAATTCAGTTAGAACTCTGAGTGCTTGTGGAACTACTAACTCAGTAGTGGAGGTTCCAATATAGTTTTTGATGTGACAAGGAAGCAAGCCTAGAGGCATGTCTACACGGACAAGGTCTTCACAAGTGTTTCCAAAGCAAGACTTGAAGTCACAGTTTATTTCTACAAAGTGGTCAGAACCACCTACTGCACTTAAAACCACAATGAAACTGAGGTACTCAGGGTTTTTGTTAGCTTTCCTTGCTTGGTGTTCTGAGAAAAACACTTTCAGCTGGAGGTTTAGAATTTCTCCAGGAATTATGGCTCCAGAAAGCGGAGTCACAATGAGCCAACTCCTTATTTCGCCTTTTTTTTTGTTTTTGACTGAAAACTTAACTACGGTGTTGCCTTCGTTTTGCAAAGAAATGTGCTTAGTTTGTTCTTTTTTGTAAATTACTTCTTTAAAACTAACGAAGTTCTCTGAAACCTTCATTTTGGGCAAGGACTGGTGGTGCAGAGCGTCTATTTGCTTAAATATGTCTTTTTTGACCCTAGACAACAACACTTGGTTTTTTTTCCTAATTGGGACTTCAAAGCTCCCAAACACAGGTTTGTGGTCGCTTTGTGTGTTGAATTCGCAGCTTCCGTACCTAGTCAGTTCTGCTTGGCCTCTCCACAAAATCCGGTCGCACCAAGCAGGTTCTCTTTTTTCAGTGAGGTACTCGTTTCTAGAACCAATCAAGTGCTTAAAAGTAGGGGGGAAGTTAATTTCTCCTTCGCAAAAGTCAGCAAGGACTTGGTTTTTCTTTTTTTCGTGGATGAGTTGGTCGTGCAGCAGCAACTCACTAATCTTGCCCTGGCCTATTTTTTCCAGAATCCCTTCAACTGAGATGTTGTTTAGCCTGTAGTTTAAGTCCCCCGCCCAAAGTATCAAGTCATGCTCGTAAAGACCCTTTGCAATGTTTCCTTTCAACAAGAACTTTGTATGCTTTTGAATCGACCTTATGTGCTCGTTCCTCAGTCTTACTTGGTTCTTGTGTGCTGCTAAGTGGCAGTTCACTACACAAATACTGGTGTCGAAAAACTCAAACCTACAAAAAACCCCTCCTTTGTTTCCAGTGTACCCCTTCAGTCCTAGTTTTAAACTTGAAGCTGCAAATTCGTTCACATTTGGGTTGACGCTTTCTTTCACCATCAACACTAACAAAAGACCCACTAAGTACTGGTCCGACTTCACCAAGTAGTTGCTTTGTGGAAAAGCCCTGTTGACCTCACTTTTCAGAAACCTAGTCCAGTCACGACGTCTTGACTCGTCTCCCAGAATGTTTTTGGCGTTAAGAGAACAAATTTCTTGCAAACACAAAACAATGATATCAGGGGTGGCACAAGGAGTCTGGTAGCCACTTCCCAAACACTTCAGCCAAGACCCAAGGTCTTCGTGGGGTTCCCCTCCAGCTACGTTCCAAGTCCCCACTAGCACATTGGCCTTTTGGACCTCTGTGAATTCTTTTTCTCTTTTTTTGATTTGTTGGTTTACGTAGGCATCCATGACTTGCTTTCCATAGTGTTCAGGCAGCAAACAAATAGACTTCCGGTCAACAAAAGCTTCTTCGTTGTTGTAAGCTAGCATTTTAGCTTGGAGAGGAATTACTGCTTCGTAGTGCCAAAGCCACTTGTGCGACTCTGACCCTGAGTGAAAGGGTTCTCTTTGGTACATCCGGAACTCGTTACAGAAGTTAGCGATTTCAGCTATAAGGTGGGGCCTTTTGGTTTTGATTTCCCACTGAGTTTCAATGTACTCGAGCCACCTAAACGCAAACCCCATTTCTCTGGGAAAGATTCTGAATTCCTGAGTTAAGGGCAGCACTGTAAGCAGTCTGAACTTGCCGTTGATCCCTAGCATCTTTTTGGCACGGTACAAAAAGATTGCGTGTTCATAGTTGCAGTCTTGGTTATTGACAATTGCTATATAAGTATCTTTGACCTTTCCTCCAAGCCAAGCCTTTACTGGTTCAACCTAGGTGGGTTTTACTCTAACGACCTGTTCACTTTTACGCAAGTCTGCTTTTATTGCTTTTGAAGCATTCATTATATTTAAGTGCTAGTACTATTATGTGAAGTTTGTTTTGAGTTGCAGGAGTCTGTCCGAAGCCACTTGGACCATGTTTCTAAGTAACTCTAGAGTGTTTCTGCTGGAAACTTTTTCTGAGATTTGGTTCCACATGCTTTGGGCTATTTCAACTACTTTTTCCATTCGTTTGATGCTTTGTTGGTTTTTCACTGGAAACTCAGAGTAAAAGTGCTTGATCACTTCGTAGAGTTGCCCAGCAAGTTTGGTAACTGACTCCTCGTCAACTTTTTCAGAAACTTTCTGAGTCAAAGTTTGGTGAAATATTTGTCGAATAGTTTCTGCACTTTCTCCGTGTTTGGGGAAGTAGGGCTCGAGTTTTCCCTGCATGGCTAAGTTCAAGGCCTGGGTCCACTCTTCTCCTGTACTTGAGTCGGGCTCAAGGTTCATGTTGCTTTCTTCGAAGTTGTAAGTGAAGGCTTCATTAGAAACTGCAGGGTTGTAAACAGGGGGTTGTGTGAGTGTCAGCACTATGTAAGAAGAGTGCTGGTTAATTTCATTTATGATGTGGGAAGCTGTGGAGTTAGGAGTTCCTTTGATTTGGTACTGGCCTTGGTAGTGTGGAGTTTTGTTGCGGTACTTAAGTGGAACCTTCAAGGGAACTCTGGGGGGAGTGATTTCCAAAGCGTCACTTAGAGCTCCGCCTGACTCTAGTTGTTTTTCCCAAAAACTTTTCCAAAAGTCTATTTCGGACTTTTGATGAGGAACGCTTTGTACAAACTCCTCCCTCAAGTGGGGTAGTTGTCTGAAGATGAGTTCTTTGTACTTTCCCAGCACGTCTACGATTACTTCATCCCTGAGGACTCTGTGAGGTATCCTCACGACTTGGTTGAGTTTGCCGGCTTTTTGTTCCTGGTGTCTTTTTTGAAGTAAGTATTGGTTGTACTGGCTGTTGTGCTTCCAAAAGAGTTCTTCGTCCATGTCTCCTTCCCTCACAAGCCACTTGTGGAGTTCGCCTAGTTCTTTTTCTTGGCAAAGTATCTGTATTTTTTTTTGTGTGTTTTCACTAAGGAAAAAACGTTCATCTACTTTGGTTTTTTGGTTCATGTAGCTGTTGATGTACTCAGTGCAGGTTTGCATGTCTTCGGAGTGATTGGCAGACTTGAAGGCAAAGTAAGCAACGACTCTTCTTTTGTTGGGTTCCAAACCCCTCACACGCAACACAGAGGTTCCTTTTTCCAAGTCAGTGACTCCTTCTACAGGTTCAGAAATAGACTGGTAGTCAAACATGATTGAATTAGCGTTATGGTTGTGGGGAGACCAAATCAGTCGGATGTTAGTAATTCCCAGAGTGCCTACGTTTCCTTTGTACCAAGTCTCCTTCCTGATTAAGTATTCTTCATTTGGGAAAAGAGACATTGAAGAAATAATAAAATGGAACCAAACCTCGAAGATGTTTTAGGCGAAAACCAAGACGAAGACTTAGACATCGACATTTCCGACCCCAGCCTCATTGACAAAATCCTTTACGAAGACGAAGAAGAAGCTCCTCAAAAAAACCCCCTTTCCAACTCCGAGTCCACTTCTTCCTTCAGGCACCAATTCACTCCAGACCTGCCCCAGGACGACTCAATTGACCGCAAAAAACTAGAGTCCCTTTTGAAAACTGAAAGCGAACACTCTTCTAAAGTCACCCAAGAGTCAATAGACCCTCTCGACCTCATCCACAACAAAGAACTCGAAGAAATGCGCAAGACTGATAAGCACCAAAAAAAGATACTTGAAATCAAGCGCGAGTACGCCACAGCTAAACTCCCACTTATATCCGTAGACGAAATAACCCAGATTTCTCGGAAGATCGCTCCTTCAACAGGGTACTCAGTTGGAATGCCCAGTGCAGTCACTGCTTCTGAAAAGCTGATTCTGGTAGGCAACACTTACGGACAACTGATTATGTTCAGTTCAGAAGGACAAGAAATCAAGTCAATGAAAATAAGTCGGGATGAGTTCGGAGCTGTAACATCTATTTGCATTTCTAAAGACCAAAACTGGGCAGTTTCTGGGTTCCACCAAGGACAAATAGTTCTTTGGGACTTAAAGTCAGGTTCGTGTGTGAGGGCTTCTAACTCTGTCCACAAGTCGCCTGTTTTGAGTTTGGAGTTTTGGAAAGAAAGCAGGTCCCACTTACTTTCTGGAGACGCAAGCGGAAAAGTAATGTTGGTTGAGTACGGAAAGTCCTTTTTGTCAGTAACTTTAAACAGCAGGAAACTCCTAGGAGAAGGAGAAGGGGCGTGCATGTGCATTGAAGCACTACCTTCAAGCTCCGGGCACCCTGCTTGTGCAGGCACTTTGGCAGCTATAGGCAAACTAGACAAGGTTTTAGTTTTTGTACTTGAACCCCGAGAAGAGTTGCTTTTTGAAGTCAAAAGACCTAACATTGTTAGTCTGGGGATGGTTCCCTGTGTGCAGTGGAACTTCGGTGTGACTCCTAAGGTTGAAGAACCCAAAGACCCTTTGTTGGCATTGGGTTGGGGGAACAAAGTCAGTTTGTATGAGTTCAAAAACGCTTTAAAAAACAGTGCTCGCGAAGTGGCCTTTTTGGAGGGTGAAGGGGAAATAAAGAGTTTGGTCTGGCTAAGTAAAGAAATGATTATGACAATAGGTGCAAGTCGCGAAGTGAAAATAGTAACCACGAGGGGCTTTGCTAAACAACTAGGAGACGACATGTCAAGTGCAGTGCTGGAAGACAACTTTATTGTTAAGGACTTAGCTATTCAAGCTTACGTGAGGGACGATATGGGGAGAGAAAGGTTTACTTTCCAGAACTCAGTTAAGAACGTAGGAAGAATAGCATTTTTGCTGGGGAACAAACAGTTCTTCAAAGGCAGACTGCTGAACTGGCAGGAGTGCATAGACGCGCTTACTAAAAAGGGCAACTGGCTAGACGCTTTGTCGCTGGGGTTGGACCTTTTCCAAGGAAAAAGCCAGAAAATGTACGGAATTGGTCCTGGGAACCAAGAACTTAAGCAGGTACTTGAAAGGCTTGTAGCTATGTTTGTTAAAGAAGGAGCTCTTTCCTGGGATTACAAGATTTCAAACGCTATTGAGTTCTGCATAGGGATCCAAGCAACGGACTTGTTGTTTGAGGAGTTCTATGACTTCTTCATTGACCAGGGCCCTAAGGAAAACATGAGGTTCTTCATGGACACCATCGAACCCTACATCCTCAACAAAGAAATCAAGCAACTGCCTATCAACTTGTTGGGAAAGATGATTGGGTTTTACTTAAACATTGGGAAACCCGAAACCATAGAAAGACTCATTTTAAGTTTGGACCCTACCTGCATTGACCCCAAGCAAATAATTCCTCACTGCAAAGAGCACAACTTAATAACTGCATACATATTCATCAACACCAACTCTACTCTCCAAAGTTTCGTCAACCCCCTGAGGCTGCTCCGGAAAACTCTTTTGGCCCAAGAAGAGCTTAAAGCCCAGAAGTTCGTAGCTTACAAGTTGCTTTGGTACTTGAGGCTTTGCATCAGAGGTCAAACCTTTCCTTCAGGCCGCATTCTGGAGGAGTACTTTCCCTGGGCCATAGCAAACATTTCGAACTGGTTGATAAAGGAAGACCACTTGGAAATGCTAATTAAAATAGACGCTACGGTGACTCTAAAGGTTATGTGGGAGTTCTTTGAAAACGTAAAAGCAGCTGAAGTCTTTGAAAAACAAGTAAGTGGAGCTCCTTCCTTCGGAGAGTTTTTTGCCAAACTTGAAGAAGTTTGCAAAGGCAACTCTTCTGCCTACCACCAACTGATGCTCTTGATTGCCAAAGCTGCCTCCACCAAGCCTGCCTTAGTCAGCAAAGAACTCTGCATCAAAACAGGCAAGTACCTTATGAAGCCACAAATCCAAAGAAGAGAGTCTGTGACTATTCCCAACACTTCAAACATCGACAGTTACATCTACATGACTTCTTTTGGAGACAACTCAGAGTACATCCCTCCCATTGAGTACTCTTTAGAAGAAAAGGGTTCCTTAATTCTAGGAATGATCAAGTCTGTGTCAAAACTTGAGGAGTTTGAAGTCGAAGACCTTTTTAAAATAGCAGTGAACTCGCCCTACACCGAAGTGCTGGTTTACTTGCAAGAACTTTTGGGCCAGTACAAGGAGTGTGTGAGTACGTTCATCCACTGTGATAGTTTGGAAACCAAAAAGAAAGTGTTCGACTGGCTTTCTGAAGTTTTTGAGAAACTAGAAGACGAAGAACTTGAAGAACTCAAAAATGAAGTGATGCAGTGGCTCAACATGCTGGTGGACATTGACAGTGACCGGACTGCCAAAATAGTGAGGGACTGGTTCCAAAACCAACACCACGACATCATAGACAAATTAGACAACGCTCCTTTGCTGCAAATGAAGTACCTGGGAGAACTAGTTAAGGCTTCTTCCCAGGACTCTTTGGACGAGAACTTTATTCTGAAGTACGTGAAACTTCTGTGCGAGAACTGCCCCCAGAACGTACTGGAGTTTTTGAAGTCGAGGGAAGACTACTCCCTTGACGACTGTTTGGACATTTGCAAAGACTACAAAGTCCACGACGCAACAGCTTATCTTTACGAAAGACTAGGGTCGACCAAAGAAGCCCTGGACCTGTTGCTGGACTTAGTTGACAAGAAACAAGAAGAGCTACTCCAGAAAATGCGCAAAAAGGTCCAGTTGCACCCTTCAGCTATTTTGGAACTCAAACCTGAAATAGAAAACGCCCTGGAGTTGTGTCTGAGGAACACTTCTCGACTAGACGAAAGCGAAAACGAAGAACACTGGTTCAGTTTGCTAGACAACGTGCTGCGGCTTTTGAACGATTTCAACGAGTACTTCACTTACTACCCCCACTTGGAACCTATGCTTTTCAAAATTATCAAGCAAATCCTTGAAGGAATGGTGTACAACGTAGACTTCAACCGGATGATCACACACATAGTCTCTAAGTTCAGGGGACACAACATCAAGTTCAAGTACTTCAAGGACAGCATAGTAGGAGTTCTTTCTAGGTTTTCTTACCAAAAAAACATACTTAGCAAAGCTATAAACCTCCTCAACAATGACATCCGCAACATGACACAGGACCTCTTGCTTCTAAGAAGCAAAGGAGTTAGTTCTAGAGACTTCAAGTGCGCTAGTTGCGGTCAATTGATCATTTCAAACGACATGCTTAAGTCCCAAGACGAAAAAATGCTGATTTTTGTTTGTGGGCACTCTTACCACGGCAAGTGTGCCAAGTCACGCACCTGTGAGCTCTGTAGAAAGGAAGAAGCTCGCAGAGGCAACTTTGCTTTGGCTGCTAAAGGAAGTGAAGTAAGGAGGTCAGCTTTAAAGTAATGATTCTGAATTTAATAAAAAGTCCTTAACAAACTCATAAGTCGACCACGAAACTGCTGCTCCTGGCACGAAAAACACCATTCTGGGAACTACTCCTCTGAAGAGCCCTGGAATGCCTTCTTGGGAGTAAATAATCTTAGCTGAACTCTTAATGTTCAAATAGCGTGAAACTGAAGAGTCTTCTTGGGACATAGTTGAGAGCCACTCGAAAGAAGATTTAAGGTTCTGTGTTTGCAGTCTTGTTTTAACTACATCTAAGGGGTTAGTGATGCCGGCCGAAAGCGACCCTGCAGCCCTGCACACAAAAAGTGGCCTTGCAAACTCACGTTTCCTTCAGGAAACACTACTGACTTTAAGTTTTCAAATATAGTTACAAAGAGTGCAGACTGCGGAACGTTAATCATCATGGTAACAGGCAAGCTTCTGTAAAGGCCTGCTAGACCTTCCTGCTTCAGAATTTTAAGTAGCATAGCAACTGGCGAGCAAGTACAGGTGAGTTGTACTCTTTGTTTGACTACGTCCATAGGAGTCATGAAAACGTCGTGGGCTATTGTAGCTAATGACCCTGTCAGCAGAGTAGAAGCCAGGTACAGTTGGTTGTTTGGAAGTATGTTGAGTGTGTGCTTTAAGGACTCGTAAACTGTGAAGTAGGATCCATGGGCTGGCACACAGCCCAAAAGGGAGCCTGTTACTCCTCTCCACATACTGAAGGGACCTGCACTTTTAACTAGTCTGATGCTTTCCACCAGAGATATTTTAGTTGACTCAGCTTGGGAGTAAGTCTAGGTAGAGTTTACCTTCACTGTGTCCAACGGAAATATAACTGAGTACTCTGCCATGCCTGCACATGCTCCCGAAACTGCTTTTATCCAAGTAGGTATTTCAAGTAGAGTTTCAGCCATTTTCTAATATAATGGAAGTAAACTTAGAAGACTGCACTAAAAGCCCCGAACTGCCAAGCCACCAGTACTTGGTTGAAACTAAAGAAGGAGTTGCAGTAAATACAAGGTACACGCGGGTTTCCACTCTTTATAGATCTGATGCTAGTCCTACTACAGTTGAGTTGATGTACGATTCCCTTACAAAAACCCACATTGTACTAAAACGCCTGAACAAAGCAAAGATTTTTACTAACGCCCAGGTGGAGTCAGCTAGAAGGGAAGTAGAAATACACAGGTCACTGCACCACATAAACATAGTGGAACTGCTTGACCACTGCGAAACAGACTCTGAGTTCTTAATGCTTATGGAGTTCACTCCGAGACACGACTACTTCACAGAACGCATTGAAGTGAATAACCGGCCTTTCAATACGAAGCCCGACGGTGACGTTGAAAAACTAAAGAGTTTTAGTTTCGACATTTTAAGGGGTTTGGAGTACATCCATAAGTGTGGAGTGATCCACATGGACATGAAGCCAGGCAATCTTTTTTTGAAACCTGAAGTTGTCCACACTGAGTACCCTATTGTGAAAATAGGGGACTTTGGACTTTCGAGGAGAATCGACAGTTCTGGAGGGACTTACATAGAAAAGGAATGTGGCACAGCTAAGTACATTGCCCCCGAAGTGAAGAATGGAGCTTGGGTAACTACAGCTGTAGATATTTGGTGCTTTGGACTAATAATGCACGTGCTGACTGTAGGGTTTTCTCCGTATGTGCTGAAGTGGACTCCTGGACAAGAAGTTCCTTTCAATAGAAGGTATTGGAGGAAGTACTTGGAGACTGGACTCACGGACTTGATTTCCCAGTGCTTAAAACTAGAGCCTTCGGAAAGAATAACTGCGTCCCAGGCACTGGACCATTTCTGGTTTAACTGTGCTGTTGACTAATATACATAAATTAAACTAATGGAAAACGTTATTTACTTTTACGACGTTCCAAGTGAAAGAGTCTTGGAGGAAAACATTTTTCTGAACAACTTTTTCGAGTCGCCTTTTACTGTTGGCGGAAAAACTTATTCCACAGTTGAGCACTACTACCAGTGCCAGAAGTTTTTGGACCCAGAAATCCAGGAAAAAGTTAGGAGTGCGCCAGATGCAGACTCAGCAAAAAAACTAGCGCATGAATTCCAAGCAAGGGAGGACTGGGATTCACTCAAAGACCAAGTGATGGTTGAAGCTCTTAAGCACAAGTTTGAACAGAACGATAGCTTAAGAGAGAAACTGATTAATACTGGAGATGCAACTCTTGTAGAGGACAGTCCTAGAGATCCTTACTGGGGAGGTGCACTGCCTGGGTCTGAAAACAAACTAGGGCTGATGCTTATGGAGTTAAGGTCTAAACTAAAAGAAGCTTAGGCATTAGTTAATAATGGAAAGTGTGATCTATTTCTACGATGCCCCGAGTCGCAGAATTTCTGAAGAAAACTTGTTTTTGAGCAACTTTTTCGAGTCGCCTTTTACTGTTGACGGAAAAACTTACCGCACAGTTGAGCACTACTTCCAGTCCCAGAAGTTTTTGGACCCAGAAATCCAGGAAAGAATCAGAAATGCCAAAAGTCCGGTTCTAGCAAAGAAGTTAGGTCGCAAGTTTACTTTGCGGGAAAACTGGAACTCGTTTAGAAATAGAGTGATGGCTGAAGCTCTTAAGCACAAGTTTGAACAGAACGATAGCTTAAGAGAGAAACTGATCAATACTGGAGATGCAATTCTTGTAGAAAACAGTCCTAGAGATCGCTACTGGGGAGGTGCACTGCCTGGTTCCAAAAATAAACTGGGCCTGATGCTTATGGAGTTAAGGTCTAAACTAAAGGAGACTTAGATTACATAGCTTATATCTGTAAAACTGTAGGGTTTTGCTTTTCCTGGGAGAAACCCGAAACGTCCTGGAGTTTTTGTAGAAAGGTAGGCATTTTTTCTAGCTGCTGGACAATAGCTTTGGCTTCTTCGGGGGTTTTTCTTTGCGCAGGGTCGACAATTAGTGCAAGTAACTGGTTGGGCTGAATGTCTTTGTAAAAAACTAAGGCTTCGGGCAAAGGAGGTACCACGTACATTGCGTAGTTCTTAAGTGGTATGTATCCTACGCGTTTTTTCTGGGTGAAATAATTGATATAATTATTAAACTGGGGTTGCTGGGTTTCGTTAGAAGCCTCCATAGTAGCAGTGGCCAGAACGTTGTACTTAGCTATTTCGGGAAAGTGCACTCTGTGCGTTATGTTTAAGTTGTAGATTTTCTCAGGCATGCAGTCCTCGCCTTTAACCATAGTTAAGTCAACTCCTACTCTATGCTGTTTGCTTCTAGTCATGAAGCCGCTCCAAATCACGTTTCCGATGTTGGAGTCTTCAGCCGGGTCAGAGAGAACTTGGAGGTTTTGGGGTTCGTTGGGGGTTTGTGTTTGGTCAAGGGGGACTTGCAAGCAGCTTATAACGTCGGAGGACCCTTGGAGGAGTTTCTGGGCCATTTCTTTGACGTCGTAGTTTTGAGGGCGGTCTTGGTACTTAACCCCGTTTTTGACTCCGTTTTTGTTGACAATGTTGTTTGTGTTTTTAAACGAAATGTCCAAGTGGGAGTCGCCAAGTTCCTTTCTTTTGGTGCCTTGGGGGTCTTCTAGGTAGAGCAGCTTGCGAGCTAGGGAGGCTTGTTCTCCTTTTTCGAAGTCCACAAAGGCGTAGGGTTTGTCTGTGTGTTTTTTTACGTAAATACCAGTTACTATTCCATATCTGTTAAATACTTCGCGAAGCTTAGTTTCTGTGGGAATCAAAGATCCTGGCGAGTAGCTTAAATACAGACTCCTGAAGTTCTCGTCATCCACAGGGTTAAAGTTAGGGTCATCAGGCACTGCTGAATCCCCTATTATGTCAATTCTCCGAGTGGGGTCTGCAAAGGCCACTTTCACAGGACGGTTATCGACCATGAGTCCCTGCCCGCGTTCATACGCAAGGGTGGCACTCATTACCTTTCTATATTTAATAAAAGCAAAACACTTAGACGAAAACATTTCAATTCCCTCAATCTTCCCGAACTGTATGAAGGTGTCGAAAAGGGCTTTTTTGTCAGTAGCAGGCGAGATGTTGCCAATCCAGACTTCACGCACCAAGTAGAACCCCTTCATTACTTCGGGGATTCCCTCCATAGCGCGTGCAGAGGGGTGGTTTTCTGAGATGATTTTTTCAAGGGTCAGGGGGTCCATAGGCATGTTGGGTGCACGTTTTCCGTTGTTAATGAGCATTATGTAGGTGGCTTGTGCATTGAACTGGAAGGCTTGCAGAGTAGGCAGGGGCAGCACGGGCTGGAAGGCTGCTTTTTCGCGGGCGTGTCTGCTCAAGTTCACCTGCCAGCCTTCTCGGTTGAGTTGCTCCATTGCTTGTCTGCCTTCAGAAACGTCTGACATTACTACGAAGCTGTATACGCTGTCTCGAAGGGGTTGTCCTGTGGGGGATTTTCGAATTACCTTCACGTCACTGACTTTTCCAAACCTGGAAAAAAGCTGGCCGATCTGTGCTTCCGTGATGGCTAGGCTGAGATTGGATACGTGCAACTTAATTGTTTCTTGTTTTGGAGGTGATCGGGATCTGGACCTTTCTCTCTTGGCAGAGTTTTTTTCCATTTTAGTTAATATTATAGGGTGATCTTGAAATGGTAATTTCGGAGTGATTACTCCAAAGGAGGCACTTCGGGGTCGTCTTCCCAGTCTTCTGCTTCTTGTTTCTTTTCTTCTTCTGTTTTCAGTGAGTTTTGTTTGGCACTTTGGGGTTCCTGGGGACTTGTGTGGCTTTTGGGGGCTTTGGGCGGCTTTTCTTCTTTGAGTTGGTAAAAAGGAACAAGGGTTGGTTTTACTTTGGGCATCTTTAGTTGCAGGGCCCCTGTAGTTTGGGACCGCATGGCCTGGCTGTCTTCTACTTTTACTTCGCAAGCAAAAGTCAGTTGTGTGATTTTGTTTTTGATGTTGACTCGCACGTAAGTAGGGTTGAGGTCCACGTCTATTTGGGAGGTGTCTAGGTACTTAGGCACGAAGAGTTCCAGAACTATGTACTGGGTTGTTTTTTCGTTCTTTTCGTAGATGTCAAACTTGTAACCTCCTTGGTTGCACTGTCTTATTTCTCCTTTGTTGTTGTATAAACTCGCAGGTTCGGGCTCTTTGATTCCGTAGTACTCCTTGTCTGTTTTTTTCCTTTGTTCTTCTTTTTCCTTTTCCACTCTTTCGTTTTCCCTGGCTATTTCTAGTTTGGTTTCTTTCGTAAACCCTCTTTGGCGTTCTTCTGTGTTCTGGAGTTCCTGTTCCAGCAACTCAAGCAGTCTAGGCAACTCTTGCAGTGCAGAAAGCCTTTCTGTGTGGCTGATGTCCTTTCCGTCTAGTTGGTGCAGTTGCGGAAGCATAGCTACTGTAAACTGTCTGAAGTGCTCCCAGTCAGTGCAGGGGTTCCCAGTTAGGTACAGTTGCTCTAGGCTTTCGACTGGTTTCAAGTTAGAAAGACTCCTTTCTAGATCCTTCAGTTCAATGAAGTTAAGAGTCAAGTCTAGTTTCTTCAAGGACTCGCAACGTTCGATGTTTTCTATTAGGGAAATGTTGTTGAGTGCAAGGTTCAAGTACTCCAACTCTTTGAGTCGGTTGAGATTTTCCATGCGCGGAATAATGTTGTTTTGCAAGTAAAGAATCCTGAGGTGTTTGCAGTACTTGTCTAGGTGCTCGATTCTTTCTATGTCGAACTGGTGGAGTGAAATCTCTTCTAGGTTACTTAGTTGTCCTTCGTTGTGTTCTGAACGCTTTCTGAGTAACTCAGGAGTTATTCTTACCATTTTCCACTATATTGGCTAATACTTTTAAATATGGAAAACAAGCTAGCAGCCCGTATTCTTCTCCAAAAAGAGGAAAAGGGTCCTTTGTCCCAACTCCTCAAAGACTCCAACACTGCTTTTCTGACTAAGTACTTAGAACACCTAAAACAAGAAATAAACTCTCCCCGGAGAAAGCAACTCAGAATCACCAAGGAACTAATTGACCTTCTTCTCGACGAGTACGAAGACTTCACTGTAATGTCCTCAAATATGTACGGGTCCATTGCTCTGCCCGACTACTCACTTGAAGAACTGGTTACTTTAAAAGACACTCCTGAGTTCGCCTGTGAAGTTCCAATAGAAGTAGTCGAACACTTTGTGCAGAAGTTTCGTTTGGACATAACTTTCCACGAGTCTTACAGTGGAAAGCTCGTCAAAAGACTAATTGGTTACAAGTTATTTATGATGAAAAGGAACCAAATTCAAGGCCACATTACGCGTTTCTGTGCCCACTACTACAAAAAGGACCTTAACCAAATGGGCAAAGTCAAAAAGGAGTATAAAGAACTTGTTCACTTCATATTTAATTTTCTACGCCCTTTAAAAACCGGATAAAGTAACTCATAATGGATCGCAAATCTTTACCAAGTTTAAAGTCCTTGAACTCAGCTAAGTCTGAAAAGCTCCTTAGCACCAGACCCCATACAACTGTCAAGCACACAGTTTCACAAGTGTTTGGGGAATCAGCCACTACTTTAACTAGAAGTGTCCCTACCTGGTCTTTTTCAAAGGCAACTCGTTTCCAGTACAAAAAAAGCTGGACTTCGGACGTTCCTTTACTGGAACTAGGAAGTACACTTGGCAAACGAGCTACTTCCCAGGGCTATGGAACACGAACTCAGTATAAAAGTCCAGACACTCCGGGACCTGACACTTACGAACTTAAGTCCACTTTAACTTCCTGCAGGTCGCCCCGGATAATGAAAGCTATCAAGGAAACTGTAGGTCGGGACACCTGGAAGTACGACAAAGAAATACCTGGTCCGGGAAAATACTACAGCAATAAAGGGTTCCTGGCTAAGAACAAGGGAGTGAAACTCAAGTCCAGACTCAAAGAAGTAGACGTCAAAGACCGCAACCCTCCTCCCGGAACCTACAACCCCCAAAACACCCTTACTTTCCGAAACAGGTTTTCAGCTGTTACTTTTGGATTTGGGAACCGGTACGACTTCACGGACACCAAAGTTAAAGAATTTCCTTCACCAGGTTCCTACGAAATCCCTTCTGTGTTTGAATTCAAAAAGAAGCCAAACAGTTCAACCAGGCAGTTCAAAAAGAAACAACACTCCTTCCGGCAGAGTTTAGTTAGTTAATTCATACATGCTATTATCGATAAAACCTAAGATTTAATGGAGCCCTCAGCATACCAAAAAACTATTGAGTTCTTGTATGAAATCGGAAGGAAAGGCAAACCTTCTGTCATGAACATGCAGCAACTAGTCCAAGCAATAGGCAACCCCCAGTCTAAGTACAAGATCATCCATGTTACTGGCACAAACGGCAAAGGCACAGTATCTTCCCAATGTGCTTCCATACTTCAGAGGTCGGGGTACAAAACAGGACTGCTGACCTCCCCCCACATAATCTCTTTGCGCGAAAGAATCAAGGTCAACTCCCAAATGCTTCCTGAAAACTACATTACAGAAAAAGTCTCTTACTTGAAAGAAGTGTCCAAAAGAGAAAACCTACCAATGACTTTCCAGTTGTTTGTGACAGCTCTGGGGTTCATGTACTTCCAAGACCAAGGCGTCGACTGGGCTGTTGTGGAAGTGGCTTGTGGAGGGAGTCGCGACCTAACTAACATTGTGGACCCTGATATTTCAATAATTACCTCTGTTTCTTTGGACCACACACACATCCTAGGCAACACTGTTGAAGAAATTGCAGTTGAAAAAGCTGGAATCATCAAGCCTCAAAAACCTGTGGTAATAGGCCCCCACACTCCCAAAGAAGTCATTATGAAGATTGCTGAGGAAAAGTCTTCACCCCTGATTGCAGTTGAAAAGAACGAAGACTACGAAACAGCCCAGCAAGAAAACGCCAGGATCTCAAAAGCCGTTTTCGAAAGACTTAACAAAGACGGCCACAGCATCTCAGAAGAAGCCATTAACTGGGGAATGGAAGTGAGTGCTCCTTTGAGAGTCGAAAAAATCAGAGAGAGTCCTTTTCCTATAATACTTGATATTGGACACAACCCAGCTGCTATTGAACGTGTGTACACAGACATCAAGCACATGTACCCTAACAAACGTATTAGGGCGGTGTTTGGGTTTTCGATGAACAGAAAGCCCTCAGAGATTCTTCCAATTGTTCGGAGCCAAGTAGACTACCTACACGTGGTGTCTACAGAGCACTACAGACTTTACAACCACTTAGACTTAATCAGGGAGGCCAATGAACTGGGCATGGACATTGACATCAGTGGGGACCTTGAAGAAGTCTTTGACAGCATATTTGAGAAGTGTTCAGAAGAAGTATTGGTGATCGGAGGTACCTTCTTCATAATGGAAAAAGTGAAGGAGTGCCTGGTCAGAAACGGTGTAGAATTAGAAATAATTTAATTCTTGCGTTCTTCTTTGAAAATAGAGTCAGCGAGTTTCCAGACTTCGTTAATGTTGGTTTCAACCACCATTCCGCCCATGATGATTTCTTCTAGTATGGCATAAACTTTGTCGGGGTGGAACACTAAGTCCAGTTCGCAAACGTTTTCAAAGGCTTTGTCCATTACTTCCACAAACACCTGAATTAAGTCCAGGATCCCTAACTCGCTTTCGGCTTCGTCGACCACAAACACTATGTAGAGTGTGGCGTACTGCCTAAATATTATTTTGGAGTCTGGCCAAATTGAGTGGTCTTCAATGAAGTTGCAGCTGTACTCTCCGCGTTTGGAACACTCTTGGTAGAGTTTATTTAGGACTTCTTTTTGTTTTTCAAAAGGCAGTTCTTCGTAGAACTTCACTAGTCTTCCTTTGCCAGTTGTGTTGATGATGAAGACTCCTTTTATCATTTTTATGCTACATTCGTGCAATTATAATTAGATTAAATGTTTAGAAGAGCAGCGTGTTCTTTTGCCAAGCGTTTGAGGTTTCCTTCTTTCAAACCTCTAGTTCCTAGTTTCAGACCTGTGACTTTTAAAGTACCTTTTCCTACCAGAAAATTCGCCTCCAATTTGCCTGAACACCAAGAACTGGGCCTTCCACTGCTTTCTCCTACGATGTCCCAGGGAACTATTGTCAGGTGGCTCAAAAAAGAAGGCGAGAAGTGCAACCCTGGAGAAGTGCTTATGGAAGTCGAAACAGACAAAGCCACCATGGGCTTTGAGGTCCAGGACGAAGTTTACCTTGCCAAGATCCTTGAAGGCGAAGGAGCTTCTAACTTGCCTGTAGGACACCCTGTGGCCATATTAGTTGAAGACGAGGATGCTGTTGCTTCTTTCAAAGACTATCAACCAAGTAAAAAAGAGTCTTCCAAAGAAGAACCTAGAAAGGAACCTAAGGAGGAGTCTAGAGAGAAACCTAAACAAGAACCTAAAAAGGAGTTTGTTTCTAAAGAAGATTTGCATGACTTCTTGGAAAAGCATAACCTAAGACTCTCACCTGCTGCTCATCATTTGATTGCTTCACATCATGTTGACTTGAGTCAGATCAAAGCAACAGGCCCTAAAAACACGATTTTAAAGTCCGACGTTAATGAATACCTAGAAAAGGCAGAGAAGCAACCTGCAAAGGAGCCTGCAAAGGAGCCTGCAAAGGAACGCAAACAGGAACACAAACAGGAACGCAAACAGGAACGTAAACAAGAACGTAAACAAGAACGTAAACAAGAACCCAAACAAGAAACACAAAAAGACCAACCTGTAAGACCTCCTAGGTTTTCTGTGTCAGTTGACTGCAAACTAGAAAGTGTCTTGGGTTTTCTACCCCAAGAGCTTTTATCACCGTTTGTAATCAAGTGTGCAGCACTTGCCTGCAAAGATGTGCCAGAGTCAAACTCTTACTTTTTGCCAGACGCAACTCGAATGTTTGACTTTGTAGACATCCAGGTACACCAAGGGTATTTGACTTACTTCGTGAAGGACGCCCACACTAAAAGGCTTTCCCAGATCCAGTCTGACTTAAGCACTCCTGCCAAGAACCCCTACACGTTTGAAATCAGCATCCAGCAAACCAAAGACGTCGAAAACCCCAACTCTTCTTGCCTTTTAAGTGTTTCTCAACCAAGAAAAGTTGTTGTTTGCAGTGAAGAAAACCAACCCCAAACAAAAGACCTGTTAAGAATCACTTTGAACTGTGACCACAGAATAGTAGACGGTGCTGTTGGAGCTAGCTGGGTCCAGAAATTCAAGCAATACTTCGAAAACCCAAGTTCTCTAATTTAGTTAAAAATGATAAGAGGATTGATAAGGGCCTTTTCTAAGGTTAGGGTTGTGCGACACAAATTTGCACCTTCAATTCCACTACGTCCTAAAACCTACATAAGGAAGTTCCCCGTAAGAAGTTTTGCCTCTGAACTACCTTCCCACGAAACTTTAGGCCTTCCACTGCTTTCTCCTACGATGTCCCAGGGAACTATTGTCAGGTGGCTCAAAAAAGAAGGCGAGAAGTGCAACCCTGGAGAAGTGCTTATGGAAGTCGAAACAGACAAAGCCACCATGGGCTTTGAGGTCCAGGACGAAGTTTACCTTGCCAAGATCCTTGAAGGCGAAGGAGCTTCTAACTTGCCTGTAGGACACCCTGTGGCCATATTAGTTGAAGACGAAGGAGACGTTCAGCCTTTTAAGGATTACAGCGCCGAAAAAGAAGCACCTTCAGAACAGAAAGAACAGAAACAACCTAAAGAAGAACCCAAAAAACCCAAAGTCGAAACTAAGCAAGAACAACCCCGCAGAGACATGCCTCCTCACGAAACCTTAGGACTCCCTTTGCTTTCGCCCACAATGACTAAGGGCAGCATCAACAAGTGGCTCAAAAAAGAGGGTGAAAAGTGCAACCCTGGAGAAGTGCTTTTGGAAGTCGAAACAGACAAAGCCACCATGGGCTTTGAGGTCCAGGACGAAGTTTACGTTGCCAAGATCCTTGAAGGCGAAGGAGCTTCTAACTTGCCCATTGGGCACCCAATTGCAATACTGGTGGAGGATGAAGGGGACTTAAGTGCTTTCAAGGACTATACACCAGGAGCCCAGCCTTCAGAAAAACCCTCTGAAGAAGGAGAAGAGGTTGTAGAAAGGAAATCTGGGGAAAGAATTTTCATATCTCCACTTGCCAGGAACCTGGCTAAAGAGTACTCTTTGGACATTTCCCAAATCAAAGGCTCTGGACCTAATGGAAGGATCATCAAGGACGATGTTATGAAAGCCAAAGAAGCCCCTAAGAAAGCCCCTAAAGAAGCCCCTAAAGAAGCCCCTAAAGAAGCCCCTAAAGAAGCTCCCAAAGAAGCTCCTAAGCCTGAAGTCGCTATGCCCAGTGGCGAATATACCGATATACCCCACTCTGGAATTAGAAAAGTCATTGCTGAAAGATTGCTTCACTCCAAATTAACAATTCCACACTACTACTCCTCGGTTGACGTAGAGATGGACACCATTCTGGGGATGAGGAAACAACTTAACGAGTTTTCGAATGCCAAAATATCAGTGAACGACATTGTGATAAAAGCAGCAGCCTTAGCGTCCCTTGAAGTTCCAGAAGCCAACTCTTCTTGGCAAGAGGACTCAATTAGACAATACGACTACGTAGACATGAGTGTTGCTGTTCAGACAGACAAAGGGCTAATTACTCCTATAGTTAAGAATGCCCACATCAAGCGTTTGGGTGAAATTGCCCAAGAAATGAAGAGTCTTGCTGAAGCTGCAAGGGAAGGCAAGTTGAAACCTGAGCAGTTCCAAGGTGGTACTTTTACGATTTCAAATCTTGGAATGTTCGGCATTAAGGAGTTCAGTGCAATCATCAACCCGCCTCAAGCTTGCATTTTGGCTGTAGGCTCAACCCAAAAGTCTTTGCTTCCAGACGAAAAGTCAGGGTTCAGAGCTGCTAACCTTATGACTGTCACACTTTCAAGTGACCACCGCATTGTTGATGGAGCCATTGCAGCTAAGTGGTTAGCGGCTTTCAAGAAATACATGGAACAACCTTATTCTATGCTTATCTAAGGTAAATTTAGCTTATAAGTTATGGCTTAGGAGCAAGAATCGGACTCTTGTATGATCTTTTTGTGGGAGTTTGCTAGCTGCAAAGAGTGAATGCAGATTCCTCCTCCACCTCTTGACTCTTGAGAAGACATTCTGTTGATATCTCCATAACACACTAAAGGTTTCACCATTCCTACTCCCCACTTAGAGTGGTCTTGAGTGTCCTTCCAAATGTAGTCTTCAATTTGAATGTACCGAATGTTAAGTACTTGGTGGGAGTACTTGGGTTTGCAGTAAGAAGGAAGGTAGGGTCTTCCCCAAGTCTCCACTAAGAACCCAGTGTCGTAGTGCTTAGAAACTACGTCCTCCCAAAAGTCCAGGTCAGCGTCTCCGTTTTTGGAGAAGTATTGGAAGCTAAAAGAACCTGAAGAAAAAGAAAGTTCTGCAGAGTCAAGGTTGTAGTTGGTCTTTTGCTTAGAAATTAAGTGAGTAATGTTGCCGTTGGGAGTTTTGATGCTGCTGTAGTAGACTTCAGGACGGTTGAGGGTCATGAGACCAGCAATCTCGAAAAGAGTTTGGGGGCTCATGTGCACACACATCATGCTTTGTCCGTAAACAGTTTGGCTTTCGTCAATGCTAAGAACCACTAAGTGTGAATTACCTGTTTCATTTTGAACACTAGGAAACTTTGGAATAGAGTGAGTGATATAAATGGCATCAGAGTCAGTGTAAGCCAAAATGCCCTTTGAGTGGCCGTAAGTAGAACTTTGAAATGAAGAAGTTGGAGCAGGTTCATCACTAAGTAAAAATCACTTGAAAAGGATATAAGAAACTCCAGGCAGTTCATTTAGTTGAGAAATCGTTTTCATCAAATGGGAGTCTTGATTGAGGTTTCCTTTGCCAACAGTAGGTTCGTACTTGCCAGGCTGGAAGTAAGCATAGGAGTAGCCAGGGTAAGGTTGATTGTCAAGACTCTTAGGGAGCTTTAAAGCTGACCACCAAGACTGGGAGTATCCGTATTCGTTCAAACAGGACAGTTTGGGGCTAAACAAGAAGCTTCCTTGAACACTCCAAAAAACAAACACCAAACAAGTTAGTCCCTTCATATTTATTCACCAAAACAAGGAATTTAAGAGTTAATGAATTAGCATATACAATCAGTCTCCACTAGCACAGCCTCGGCAGCCGCAATGCCTACACTCAAACTTCCTTTCTTCGTCTAGTTTTTCTTTAGGAACTCTGCAGATGCAAGCGGTGCCGAAGTTTTGGTTAGAACCCTGAATACACAGCAAACAGCATAACTTTTCGTAGCCTGGCTTTTTCCACTTAGCAATCAGTACAGGGTCAACTAACTTTTCGCGCAAGCAGTAGTCGTAGACTTCTCTGGAGATTTCTTTCTTTTTGTAAAACAAACTGTAAACGTACCTGGACCTCTGGTGGTTGATTTGGTGTACTGGCCAAAGTGCTTCGACTTTTCTGCGCGACTCCACAGGAGCTACTTCTACTTCGCGCATTTGTTTGTTGAACTGTTCTAAAGTGGGCTCTATTTCTTCAAAACCTGCAGGCGGTCTTTTTCTTCTGCGAGGTCTTATTTTAGACATGTTTTTGTTTGGTTTTATAAAATGGGATGCGGAGGCTCTATGGCTTACATGCCTTCAATTGACTACCAACTGGACCCTTTGGGAATGCCTGAGTACGACAACTTTTACTCAAAGGCTTCAGAGAACCTTCACAGACTTGGAAAAGTAGGTCAGAGTTTAGAAGGGATGCTAGACGAATTTAAAGTACTTACTGGACTTGAAAACCGTAGAGACTTAACTATAGGTCACGGACTAGTCAGTTTTTTAGTGTGTGTTAGTTGTGCGTGCCAAAACGACTTTGCAAAGGTAGGTTTGGACTTTATAGAAGACTTTCCAGGGATTAAATTGATTCCTTCTGCTATTCCAGCAGTACTGAGGTCTTCCTATGAATCCTGGGGCAAGTTGTCCAGTCAAATCGACAAGTCCATCGACGAGTTAAACAAAGTCCAGAGACTGATTCTAGAAGACGTAGACTGGGCAAACGTGGTTCCAGACAAACTGCTTAAAAAGGCCATTGAGGAAAACTGGCCCATGATGGAGTTCAGACGTTTAGAAAGTCTTGCTTTGAAGAACGCCGACAAACTTGAAACAGGGGCTGCAGTGCTTGAAAAGTTGTTAGGCGAAATTAAAATGGCTGTTTTTGAGACTTCCGACGTAATAATGGCTTTTTCGGAACTGAGTAACCTGCAGAAGTTAATAGAAACAAGTGACCCTATTCTTCGAGAAGGAGTTGTGGACCCCAAAGAAGCTACTAAACGCTATTCAGGGCAAATCTCCCAGTTGAAACATTCAGTAAGTAAACATTTTGAATAATTTGACTATCCGCCATGTTTAATGTATAATAAATGAAACCCAAGAACTCTAGAAGTAACAGAACCACCAGAAACTCCTACTCACTGAGTGCCAAGGAAATAAAGGAGTTCCCACTCTCAGTAGCACACTGCTTAGAAGACATTTTAGAAGACGACTACCCTACTTTGCCGAGTTCTCCAAGCACTCCTAACTTTTCCCAGTTCTCTACTCTCTGCAAAAGCAAATCAGGCAGCAAAAGAACCCAGAAACTCATAGCTAAGTCCCGACCGGAAGAAATCCAGCAAATCATTCAAAGCCTTGGCACCAAAATCACCAGCTTGATGAAGGACATGTACGGCAACTATATGTGCCAAACCCTGTTCCAAAGCTGCAGTTCAGAACAAAGAGTATTTTTGCTGCAAAGCATCAAAAAGCACTTGTACGAGATTGCTAAGAACCAAAAAGGAACTCACTCACTGCAAACTTTAATTTCACTTTCTAGTTTGCCTGAAGAAGAAACCATTTACTTTGAAGTTTTTAGGGGGAAAATATTAGAGTTAGCTTTGCACAGCAATGGTTCACACGTTGTGCAGAGGTTACTACTTGCTTTGAAAAGCAAAAACTTTGTGCTGGAGGAACTCAAAGGCCACATCAAAATGCTTTCTATGAACAAGTATGGCCTTTCTGTGGTCAAGAAGTGCATAACTGAAAAAATGACTTTGAAGGAGTTAATGAAAGACCCCTTGATCCTCATGCAAGACCCTTACGGGAACTATGCCATGCAACTAACTGTAGACTACTGGCAGTCTGCTTGTACAGAAAGTATGATGCACCATCTCAGAACCAAAGTTGCCCAGTTGTCCATTCAGAAATATGCGTCCAACGTAATAGAAAAGTGCTTAAAAGAACCCCAAATGAGGAACATGATTTTAGGTGAGTTGATAAAGGAAGAAAAGTTGTCTCTTTTGCTCAACTCCACTTACGGGTGTTACGTGTTGCGCACAGCTGCTCAGGAAGTTGAAGAGTCTTATAAGTCTACACTAAAGCAAGAAATCGTAAAAGTTTCGCCGAGTATTTTGGCGAAGAAAGTAAACTCCAAGTGGGAAGACATACTGAAAAACCTTAATTAAAGAACATCCATGTTGACAGTTCTCATTACTTCTCTCACTCTGTTGAGTTTCTCTGCAAAGGTTTTTGCAGGTCCAGAGTACTCAGGTTGGAAACTGTCTTGTTTTTTGGCCTTGTTGAAGGTAACCTCGTTGTCATGCTTGTGTTGGGGTTTGGTGATTTGGAGTTTCTTCATGGGTTTGGCTTTATTTTGTTTGGCGTCTGTTAAAAAGGCTCCTTTGAAGTAAAGAGTCATTCTGACTTTAGGGGAGACACACACGTTGTAGGGGTTGTAGAGTTTTTCAGGGCTAGGTTCAGGTGAGTTTTTGGCTCTTTTAAAGAACTCGTAAGTGAGGGGTTCGGAGTTAGGTGAACATTGGGAGAGATTCCTTTTATGGTGCTTTTTAGGTGAAAAACTTGTAGAGTCTTTCACAGAGTGGGTCTTTGCCTGTCTTTTGGGTTGCTGGCTGGTGTAGAAGAGTTTAGGAAGTTTGTGTCTTTTGTGGGTTTCAGAGGTGTCCGCAGTTTTTTGGGTACTGAAGAAGACAGGGATTTTGGGGGCCTTGGGGACATTTGAAAGTATTGTTGAAAGGTCAGTTTGGAAGCGAGGAGTGGGTTCTTGGAGAGACATGTTCTTGTTGATTTTGGAAAGTTTGAAAGGGGTGATTGGGACGTAGTGGCCTGGGAGAACAGACTTGGCTTCATTTGCAGTTTTTCTTTTCATGGGTTTATATTTAATTTCCTACTTAACTGCATTCCGTTACTAAGACTTCGAACTCAAAAGAAGTTTGAATTCTTACATATTGTTAGTTAGTGATTCTTAAAAAATTAAATATCAAATGTAAGTGCTAAGTAGGTCGGAAGCTTCGAACAACCAAGCAAACAGCAAAGGCCCCAGCAACAAAAAAACTATTGGTTCCTACTTTTTAGGGCGCACTATAGGCGAAGGGACTTTTGGCAAAGTTAAATTCGGCACCCACATCCTTACTTCAGAGAAAGTTGCTATCAAGATCCTTGAAAAGGACCGAATCTGCGATGTTTCGGATGTTGAAAGAGTCTCCAGGGAGATCCACATCCTCAAACTAATTAGGCATCCAAACATAATCCAACTTTACGAAATCATCGAAACGCCGAAAAAACTGTACTTGATAATGGAGTACGCTAGTGGGGGCGAGTTGTTTGACTACATTGTGTCGCATACACGCATCAACGAAAAGGAAGCTATCAAGTTCTACCAGCAACTTATCGGAGGTATTGAGTACATACACAGACTCGGCATTGTGCACAGAGACTTGAAACCTGAAAACCTTCTGCTGGACCACAACAAGTGCATTAAGATTGTAGACTTTGGTTTAAGCAACACCTACAAAGAAGGAGAACTGCTCAAAACTGCTTGTGGAAGTCCTTGCTATGCAGCCCCCGAAATGATTGCCGGCAAAAAGTACCATGGGTCTCGGGTTGACATTTGGAGTTCAGGAGTGATTCTTTTTGCAATGCTTTGTGGGTACCTTCCCTTTGAAGACCCCAACACTTCCCAACTCTACAAAAAAATATTAGCTGGAGACTACCAAGTTCCTAAGTTCCTTTCTTCGAACGCAAAAGACTTACTCCAAAACATCTTGAATACAGACCCTGAGAAAAGGTTTACCGTCAACCAGATCAGAGAACACCCCTGGCTTTCCCACAGCAAAGTGGAGTCCTTGCCTGGAATTCTAGTCGGGTACGACTACATCCCTGTGGACACCAACATTCTCAAACAACTAGAAGAATTCGGGTACGACATCGAACACGCCAAAAAGTGCATTGAAGCTAACAAGCACAACAACATAACAACAGCCTACTACTTATTACTTAAAAAGCACCTTCAAAATGGAGGTGAGTCTATTGCAGACGTTAGCAAACTAACTGAAGACTTTAACAGAACCAACGTAAAAATAACCCGGCAAATTTTCGGCTTCAACATGAACTTAGCCCAAACTCCACACCCTCCCATCTACAGGATGTCTGAACGCAGAGACCCAAGACGCAGGAAATTCATAGAAACTGCAGCTCGCAGAACAGGCAGCACTGGAGGTTCAAGTTCAAACGAAAAAGAGATTAAAGTCTTGATCAGCAACCACATACGCAACGCATCCCACCAACCTGGAATAAAAGCTTCTCCTAAGAATCGCAACAGCAACACTTCAGCTTCACCACAAGGAAAAGGCAACCCCAGGTCCAAGTATTTAAGATATAAACCTGCTGGACTTAAAGATACCACTCCCAGGCCTCCCAGCAGAGTGACTCCTAGTCACAGAAGAGGCGTGAGCAGACGGGGAAGGACTCCTCTGAGTGAGTCTATGGATAACTCTAACCATCTCAACGCTTCTTTGAGATTGTCGCCTCGTTTCAACAACGACAAAAGGAAAAAACTCCAAGAGACACTTATGGTTTAAGTAACTGGTTTCTAATAATACTTAATTAAGAATAGATACATAAGCTGCCACAATTCCAATGTCATCGGGCTTACCTCCACGCCAAGCAGAATCCCCGTACTCAGCTGTGCATGCTTCCTGAAAAGGACTCTTTTGTAAGGAAAAGGTCTTTTCCTTAGCCTTTTTGGCAAGTTCTTCAACTATACTTTTTGTACTTTTCCAGTGTTTTTTTACTATATCTAAAATTTCTTCAGTAAACAAGTTATCCCAGAGACCGTCAGTTCCCGCCATAACTAGGTCTCCTCTTTGGACCTGGACTTCGTACTCTTCGCCCTCTTCAAAATGCAGTTTCAGCTGGTTAGAGGGATCTTTGCTTAGCTGGTAAGGAGTGTTGAAGCAGTGTTGTTGTGGAGAAGTCTTCAAATGAACCAGCGGTTCCTCGTCCACCATTCGGATTACTACCAGTCCTGAGTCCCCTAGGTTCAGAACTCTTAATTTCTTTTTGGAAAGGTAAGCCAACAGCAGCGTTGAGGACCCTGGGTCTAAGACGTTTTGCAAACTTTCTTTTGCAACGAGTTTCAGAGGCATAGGGATCTTTTTGGGGGAGTAAGGCGGAGTGTTTGAAGCTGTTGAAGAGTTCGAATCTAGATCTTCTAGAATGTCTCTGCATCCGTATAGCAACTGCTCTGCAAAGAGTCTACTGTTGATGCCGACTTGGCGCCAAGAACCAACCCCATCAGCGACACCTAAAGTGTTGGAACTCAGAAAGACTGCGTCTTCATTGTGGTAAGGAAGTATTTTGGAGCTGCCTTTGAAGCCATACTTGATTTTGATGCTAGGACGAATCGACAGGCCTAACAAAGCTTTGAGTTCTTGACAGGGGGCTTCCTCGGGACAGATAACGTTGGCTTCACGCCCCGATATATCTGTGCTGATGGGGAAATTAGGGTGGAGGAAGGTGTGGGATCTCATTTTGAGATTGAACATGTGGCCAGGTTTAACCCAGAGTTCTTTGTAAAATTCTTGCTTTGAGAGACTGTAGTTCATAGGAACTTCTTCTTTCCAAGGCAGACTTGTGAAGTCTCCTACTATTTTAAGCGGAATAAGGTTGCCTGGCCGACAAAAAGAAATTCGAATTAGCCTGTATCCTTCTTGTCTTTTTTTGCGGGCAAGGTAAATTCGAATGTTCCTGATAATGACTTGCACTGAATTCAGCAGCCGACTTCCTAGTAATGATTGGCCTTTTTGATCCATACTTAAAATATTCTTACACATCCAAATATTATTATAAATGCTTTAGCTATAAAGGAAGCTTGGCCTTCATCTTAATCCGTGACTTCCAAAGCCCTATCAAAACTAGGGGGGTTAATGAGTCATAAACTCTAAAGTTCCTTTCTTGATAACTCAGGGTCAAACTGCTGCTTTGCACGACTAATAAAACCACCACAAACCAACAAGCAATGACCGCCTCTCCTTTTTTGGACTTCTTATAAAATTTGTAAACTAAACTAACTAATAACATTAACCCAAAAACGAGAATTGCTCTTGCCAAGCTTACTTTTAAGTCACCAGAACTTAGTAAAAAAAACTCGTAAAGCCATAATACAACTCTGTGTAGATCTTACAGGCACAAGGAACTGGACTTCTGCACCCTCAAAAACACCCAAATCACTCCTACAAAGCCAAACCAGTATATTGCGTCTATGCACCCAGTGCTCAGTCCTAGTTCACTGCATGAGTGGTAGTTCTTTCCCATCCAAAGCACCCCTCCCCCAACAAGCCACAACCCAGCACTATTTTCAAGTTTAGTGCAAGGAACAAACACCCTCGAAAGGTACTCTTCCTTTCTCTTGTAACAACTGAAGCTCAGCAACAAGCAACTGACCACTACCCATAGCTTGTCCATATTTAAAGCCTTAGTTACTTCCAGACCTTGACTGAAGTGGCAGGCATGCCCTTGACTGTAGTTTCAGGAGTCAAACTGGTCCAGAACTCTTCAATGAGTTTTTTGTCGTCGTCATTGTCCAGGTCTGCTTTTCTGAACTTCCAGAACTCAAAGTGGGGGTTGTCTTGCAAGTCGGGGAAAACCTCTTGTCCTCTCCAGAGCAAACAAGCCATGATCTCCAAGTTGGGTTCATCTCCGTAAATGCCAAGCACTCCGAAGCTCCACCTTCTCATGCTTTCGATCCTCTGCAAGAAACCATCGCGTGAGTTTTCGAACATGTAAAGGACTTTGCCCTCTCCTTGGGCTTTTTCGTAGTCCATAAACCACACAGACCAACCTTCTTTGTCTATTCTGTTGAAGAACTCAGGAATGGTTTCTTTTTTGTTGGGGGCGTTGGCGTAGAGGTACTTCCAGTCGTCCATAACAAAGCTAGAAGGAGGCAGAACGTCGTCTGGGTTGGCTTTTTTCTCAGGTGCAGGTTTGGCTGCAGGGGCCTTTTTCTGTTCTTCCTTCTTTTTGGGAGGTGCGGGCTTTTCTTCCTTCTTGGGGGGTTCAGGAGGGTTTAGAGGTACTCTGCACATCTTCACTGGTCCCCAAACTTCTACGAACTGAGGCAAGCTAGAAACAGTGTTGAACCACTTGGTAATGTTGGCAAGGGGTTTTCTGAGTTTTTCGTCAATGATGGTTCTGAATGGCCATACAAGAGCACAGGCAATAGCAATATCGGCTAGAGTCTGTTCGTTGCCACACACATAGTTGTTGGACTTGAGTCTGGCGTTAAGGGTGAACAAGAACTTTTTAACATCGTTTTGTGCGTTTTTGAGGAGAGTAGCGTCGGTTTCTCTTTTCCCGAAAATTGGTCCCAACCAGTTCTCTAGGTTGACTTCAAGTTGGTCGTGGCACAATTCCAACCACTCGTCAACTTGGGCCCTTTTAAAGTTGTCTTGGGGGTACAAGTTCTGGCCTCCAGCTGTAGCAATGAACTTCATAGCAGAGTGTGCTTTAGAAAGGGTTCCTTCAGGTAAGTCCAAAACAGGAAGGGTCTTGAAAGGAGACTTAGTGGCGAATTCTTTGCTTTTTACGAAAGGTTCACTGGGAGGGAACTCAATTTCTACTCCAGAAAGACGAGCAGTCACTGCAAGTTTGTTTCCGTCCACATTGCCAATTCCTGTGTAGCACTTCATGGCCATAATTTTTATAATGCATTTTGACTGAAAATAAATGGGTTCCGTTTGTTGCAAAACTTCTAAAGTTGAAAGTGTCAGTTTACACAACTTCCAGAACAACTCCACAGAAGGAAGAACTGAAGTTAGTGAACTCAACTCAAGTGGCACACTAAGTAGCTCGCCACAAAGGATCTTATGGAAAAGAGGAGAGTGCATTGGTTCAGGCAGCAACTTTAACGTCTACCAGTGTTTAAACATAAACACAGGAGAGATACTTGCTGTGAAGACATTCAGACTGCGCAGGGAAACCTCAGGCAAGTTCTCTGAAATGATTAAAAGAGAAATCAAACTCATGGGTGGAATCTCCCACCCTAATATACTTACTTGCTGCCAAACAGAAGTTCGCGAAAACAGAATTGAAGTACTGTACGAGTACATCCCTGCTGGCTCGCTAAAAGAACTCTCTGTTGAATTTGGAATTTTTGACGAAAGAATCATAAGGAACTACACTAAACAAATTTTAAGGGGACTTTGTTACTTGCACCGAAACAGTATCTTCCATAATAACATTAACCCAAAAACTATTTTAGTAACTGAAACTGGCCAGATTAAACTGGCTAACTTCGGAATGAGCACTAAAGGTCAAGACCAAGTAGACTTGAAGCAATTCCTCCAAAAAGACCCTTACTGGTCTGCACCTGAAGTCCTAAATGAGCAAACCAAAACCTTAAACTCCAGCTTAAAGTACTGTGCTGACATTTGGTCCTTAGGTTGCGTACTAGTTGAGCTTTTGTCTGGCAAAAACGTTTGGTTCCCTTTAAAGCCTTTTGAGGTACTCAGAACTTTATGCAGTAGTCAAAAAGTTCCTAGAATTCCAGAGTGCTCGCCAAACCTTGTGAACTTTATTGAGTTGTGTTTGCAGCGCGAACCCTCAAGCCGCCCAAGTGCTGACAAGCTTAGCAAGCACGTGTTCATAACTGGAAGGAACTACTCTTACGATTTCCAGTTAAGTGAAACTATGTCTGACACTTTAAAAGACTCGCTTAACTCGAGTAAGGGCTTAAATTCAAAAAAACCTGACTCGCTCCAAGGCATCATTCAAGAAATCAGTTCTATTGAAAGTGAAAATTAATCTATTATTACATAACTTTCTGGGAACTTTCCTTTTTTATTTCTGACTTTGCCTATCAAGTACCCGTCGTTGAGGTTTTCAAGTATTTGGATTCGGTCTCCAGCTACAAAAGAGATGTTGTTGCTGCCTCCAGAATAATTCCTGAGGGCTATGGCTTGATTTTCAGACTTTGTTTTTTGTCTTTCGCAACTCAAAACTTCTTCGTCAGTTAAGTTTTGGAAGTGTGCAGTGCTTCTTAAGCTATCTTGTTTGAACTTAGTTAAAAAACTGTTTTCTGACTCAGCAAAGGACTTGAGTTGGGCTTTGGTTTTTTCTATTAACTTAATTTGGCTTTGAAAGTCAATCTCGAGTTCTTTTTCTTTCTCTTTGAGTTTTTCAGCTACTTGTTTGGTTTGCGTTAAGTTGAGGTCGAACTGCAGAAGGAAGTCTGTGAAGAATGCAACTATTTTGGCGTACTCATACTTGTAGAGTTCTTTTTCTAGGTTCAAGCGGTCGACTTTTTCAAGGCAGTTTAAGTATTGCTGGTTGATATCTTGGGCGTACTTTTTTAAAGAAAGCATTTGTTCTTGCATAAAAGAAATTTCTTGTAAGAAGTACTCTTCTTGTCTTTTCAACTGGAACTCTAACTCTGACTTTGTGTCAGAAACTGAACCTTTTCCAGGAGTTCTGAACTTCTTAATGCGGTTAGGGTAGATTGTTTCAGGTTCCCTTTTGCCTCTAGAACTGTTTGGTTTGTTTTTGAAAAAGCTTTTGTAACGAGTGTTCACTTCTGAAACGCTGCCTGTGCGGACACGCATTTTAGCCTTGGGGGGTTTAGGAGTGAGGGTTGGTCGGTCAATTGAGTAAGGGTTTTCACTTTCGGGTCTGTTTTTCATGCTCATGTGTCTTTTCTTCATCTTTAAAATTATAGTAACTTAGAAGTAAAAGCTCAAGCAACTTCTTAATAAATGGACAAAGAACAAGAAGTTGTGCTCCTGCCGGATGGCGAACTGGCTTTGGCAACTAAGGTTAAACCTGCTGAGAAGGCCCACCTTATTTGTTGGAGCTGCAAAACTCACTTGCTGTACGAAAAAGATGCTGAAACAGTTAAGTGCAGTGTTTGTGGAAGTTTAAACGGGACTTCGATTTTCCCAGCTGATCAGCCTTTTATCGTTTACAAGTGTGGGTCTTGTGGGACCTTTTTAAGGGCTCCTGCCAATTGCCTTGCCATCTGTTGTGCTAGTTGCCGTTCAATTTCAATTTTAACTAGATAATTAACATTCTGATACAGTATGTAAAGAGTCAATATGAAGTTGTTTGTGTACTTAGGACTGCTAGGAGTGGTTTTAGCGTGCAACGAAGTTTGTGCAATTAACTGTGAAACCCCTTTGTGCTTGGCTATTTGCGAATGCAACACTGGTACTTACTTGTTTAAGAACTCCGAAGTTTACCCCCCAAAACTTAACTTAAACACTGACAAAACTGCTTGCATTCAAGTGTGCACTGAGTTCTGCCACACTAAGTTCCCGCAACGGAAATTCGATTGTTTTGGTGACTGCTTATTGCATACTTGTAGTTAAAGTAAGTGAATTTCACAATAAAACTTAATATGGGAAGTGAATGGAGAATTGGAATTCCTTCAAAGGCTTTTAGAAGGGAACTTAAAGAAGTCTTTCCAAACATAGACCCATCAGTTGATCTCTCAGTAGCAGTTCTTCTTCAAGACGCCAAAGTGGACCTACTTAGTGACTCTTACTTCAAAGTCAAAGACAAGTGCTTAGAAAACTTTTTCAACGCGTGCAACCAACTAATAGAGTTGTTGCCTGGGGAGTTTTGCGACTATATAGACCCTACTTCGGGGTACCCCATGGTTTCCGAGCCAGCAGGAATTTATAGTGAAATAGACGCTTGCCAAAGACTGATAAGGCTTCCTTTGATAAGTGTTGGGGGTTGCTACATGCTTTCGCACCCTGTGTACGGAACCAGGCTTTACCCTGCATCCTTCATAACAACTGCTTCCCAAGAAAAGCTGCAGGCAGCCCTAGACAAAGTCCAAGTCCCTGAAATTGAACTTTAAAGCTTAATGTAGTTAATGTCAAACAGTAGAAAAATATATAACAATGGAAAAGAGGGAGAACCATTACGATGAACCTTTAGTTAAGCCTCCTAAGCCCAGAAAGCAAGGGTGCTGTGCAGCCTTTTTCAGTTGTCTTTGTTGCTGCTTCATCAAAAAGGTAATTTCTACCCAGACAAACAGAAAATTGCTTTGGAAAGAACGCTGGGGAAAGATTCGCGACAAACTTTCCAAAAAAAAACACTTCGACCATGTGTACAAGATCCTTTTAGAACTCTACAGCCACAATGACGCAGTGGCAGAACTAGAACAGTGCAAAATATCGCCTAAGAGCAAAGATGTAATTAGGGACGACTTAGAGTTTTACATTCCTCAATTATGGTAACCACTACTCAGCAACTTACTACTTTTTGGTGAACTTGAAAACGTGGAAGAAATAGCCAGAGTGGTTTTGGAGGCTTGCCGGAAAAGCTTTTACTTCTCCCACAAGGTGTACTGGTTCTTGAAATCTACTGATTTCAACACCTTAGAAGTGCCAAGCATCGACCCTGAACAGTAACACCTACTCAGCTTACTTAAAAGTCTCGAAATAGTTTCAGCCACTTCGCACAACATCTACCTTGGAAACGGTGAAAAGCTTTACGAACTCATCATGAGTGTGGGGTTGGGTTTTGACTTGCCAGGGGAAAACAAAGTGAGCTTTTTCCAAGTACTGGAGTCAGAACCTGAAGAACTTAAAAACCTCAGAGAAATCATCAAGCAGTACAATAAGTTAGGCAGAACTGAGTTTGAGATCAAACAAAAAATAGAACCTAAGTACATACCTCTGCACCCCTTCCCCAAAGACAACCAACTGGACTCTTACCACTCTACTATTTGGTTCATCGAAACCCTTACTGGGATTTCCAAAAAGATACTCAAAGCCCAGGACAGAATGGGTGTACTAGCAGAGGAACTCAAAGTAGTCAACACACTGCTTCCTGCCCAGGTGTACTTACCTTTTTCAAATTCCGTTGCTAGGAACTGTGCAATTCTGCACATTCCAATTTCAGAAGTAAAGGTCTTCAGCACCAAAGAAAGAGCTCCTTTCTTGATATGCTTAGAGATCTACAAACCCTACGAAGAACTCAACAACGAAGAGTTCGACACAAACTTCGTCACCAGAACTTTTAGGTCCCACTCACTGCCTTCAGTCCAGGGCTCCTTTAAGGCAAACTCTAGGTCGCATCATGAAATCACCAACGAAGAGTACCATAACATCATGAAGATGGCTATGCAGCGGGCCAGTGAGAAACCCGATGAATTAGCTCGCGAGAACTCCAGAAGCTTTGAAGAAGTCAGAAACATTCCTTCTTACTCAGTGCCTAACTTCCACTACGACTACTTGCAGCAGTTCATGACTGCCCCAGTTACCCACCAAGACTTAGCTGCAGTTTACGGTGGAGAAGAAGACGAAGAAACCCAAGAAGAAAGACCTGACACAGCAAGGGTTTTTAAAGAAAACTTTGAGCAACAAACTAAAAGGCTGGGTGAGAGAAGCCCTTTTGGCCAACTTAAAACCTGGGACATTGTAAGAATCATAGTTAAGTCAGGAGACGACTTAAGACAAGAACAACTAGCAATGCAGATCATATCTTTTTTCAAACAAACCTTTGTGAGCAAAAAGTTAGGGCTTTGGCTGTATGCGTACGAGATCCTGGCCACAGGGACTGATTGTGGAATTTTAGAGTGCGTTCCTGATGCTATGTCTATAGACGGAGTGAAAAGGATCCTGGGCCAGGGCAACAACTCTTTGTACGACTACTTTTTGTCGGAGTTTGGGGACCCCAACTCCAAAAGGTTCAAAAGAGCACGGAGGAACTTTATGAAGAGTCTTGCTGGGTACAGTTTGCTGTGCTACATTTTGCAAATTAAAGACAGGCACAACGGAAACATACTGATAGACCATAAAGGCCGACTGATACATATTGACTTTGGGTTCATGCTAAGTAACTCTCCGGGGGGCAACATGAACTTTGAAAAAGCCCCTTTCAAACTAACTGACGAGTTCGAAGCCATTTTGGGGGGAAGGCGTTCCAATACCTTCCAGGAATTCCGTTCTCTTTGTGTAAAAGGGTTTTCGGCAATCCAAGCTAGGGCAGAACAGATCATTCTTATACTGGAAATGATGAGGAACGGGTCAGGGGCAAGTTTGCCTTGTTTTATAGGAGGAGAAGAGTCTGTAAAAGGAGTCCGTGAACGGTTATTCCCGAGAGCCAGAATGTCCGAGGGCGACTGCAAAGAGTACGTAAACAGACTTGTTGACGAGAGTCTTGACAACTGGACTACAAGGTGTTATGACAGGTTTCAGTACTGCTGTCAAAATATCTTTTACTAATGCCTTTTGAGTTTCCGCCTTTTGGAAAGTTTGGGTTTTCTGGGAGAAAGTAGTTCTTCAGCTTCAACTAGTTTTTGGTGGATTTCTGCCCAGTCTTTGTTGTTTTGGTTGACTTTGGTTTCTATTTCTTCGAGTTTGGGGTTTAAGGACTGGTGGAGTCTGACTGCACTTATGAATTCTTCTTGAGAAGCAAGTTTGTCTTGTAGTTGGAGTACTTTTAGTTCCAGTTCTGAGTTTTTGTATTCTTTTTCTTTGTGTTCAAATAGTTGGAACTCAAGTTCTTTTATTTTTTCTTGGTAATTTTGGGTTTCTTTGGCTTGTTCTGAGTAAAGGTTCTGTATTTTACTTTCTAGTTGGGAGTTAATGCATTCTAGTTTGTCGAAATAACTCTGTAAAGAAGAAAGTTGGTTTTCTAGTGTTTGGTAGTTGTTTTGCAGTTCTGAGTTGAAGTTCATGAGTTTTTGGTTTTGTTCTGTGAGTTCGTTGTTTCTTTCTTTGAGCTTTTTAGTTTGTTCGTCGAGTTGGTAGTTGATGTCTACAAGTTTTTGGTTTTGGCTCTGCAGATTGGAAACTTGTTCCTGGAGTTCAGTGGACTTTTGGAAGTAGTAATTGAGGTTTTGCTTGTACTCACAAATCTTTTCGTTAGAGAGTTGGAGACTCCTGCTGAGTTCTTTAAGGTGGGATTCTAGTTCGAAGCACTTGTCTCTGTAGGAGTTACTCTGGGGACTCATAACTTCTTTAAACTTTTCGTCGAGTTCTAGTTTTTTCAGAGTGTTTCTTTGGGTAAGGGCTTTGCTGACGTCTATGATTTCCCTTGACTTAGCAAGAGCATCGTCCCAGAAATTAACTGAACTCCCTGAAGACATTCTTTAATTACTAGAACTGCGCTTACGGACAATGTTGAATAAAAATGTCATTACTCCAAAGAATAGGTGCCTCAAAGATCCCCTACAACTTAGAAATCCATATCCACCACTTGTCTGCTAACCTAAAAAACACTAAATTCGTCAAGTTCGTAGTAGAACGCTCACGCAAAAAGAGACAAGAAACTCAAAGAATTTCCTACTCAAAAGAGAATATGATTTTTGAGTACCCAGTGGGTTTTGAAACCAACATGTTCAAGAAAGGAGACAAGTTCGTCCACAAGTACCTTAAGTTCACGCTTTACCAGTCTTCTGGGTCGTCTTTTGCCAAAAACGGAAGTGCCAAAGTAGAGTACTCAGTTATCGCCAAAACCGGAGTAGCTATGATGCGTCAGAAGCTAAAGCTCAAAGACTGCACTGACAGACAAGCTTATGTCTGTGTAAGCATCAACTGCCTTCCCAAGGACTTTGACAACTACGTTAATAACACTTATAGAAAAAGGAACAATACTGTTCAGTCAAGCAGAAATGCCATTCATTACGGAGTTTCTCCTATCAAAACTTTTGTGGGCACCAGGGACTTCAATATAGATGACGAAAAACCTAAAGAAGAGCATAAGAAAAGCCCTGACTTGAGGAGAACCTTTTCACATGTATATAGGAACAAGGAGATCAATAAGCAACTTGAAGAACTCTTGTCTGAGATTAATAGTGAATCTGGGGATTTACCCCACCCTAATTCAAGCAACAGTTTCAGCTTTCCTAGTGACGAACCTAAGAAGCAGCTGCCTTCAAAGGAACCTCCAAAAAGCCCCCCTAACGAGTCTAAAGAGCATCTGAAGGAACCTAAAGATCTCCCAAAAGAGCCACCAAAAGAACCTCAAAAGGGACTTACAAAGGAACCACCAACGAAACCGCCAAAGGAACCCAAAGAACACTCCAAACGTGAAGAAATCTCTTTAGAAGTAATTCCTAACCAAGAACTTCCTCCAGAAACCCCCAAAGAACCAACCCGGCTCAGAAGCAGCACTACTCAAGAAAAACTTAGCGAAAACTTAGTGCCCAAAAGCCAGTTGCCCAGCAACTCGTTTATTAACTTATCAAGCTCAAAAATAATAAAGCCCACCAAAAAGGAAGACGACTCATCAGAAGAAGAAGAACCACTAGAAGTCATCAAAAAACAAGAACCACTCACATCAATTCCTGAGTCAATGCGGGAGACACCTGAATTCCCAAATAAGCCACCCAAAAAAGCTCGCAAACCACCCAGAACAAGTGACTCTGTTTGCTCGGGCTGTGAACTATTCTAATTTAAATTAAGACTTGAGCTCCTGCGTTTCTAGTTTGAACCCATGCAAGTCCTGGTCTCCAATGCATCTTGTTAACTAGTCTATGTTGTTGGATCATAGTTTTTCCTTTGAAAGAGTCGCTTGAAACCCTGATCTGGAGCATAGTTCCGCAACCCCCACTTAAGTCAACTACTTCCACTTGTGTGTTCCCTCCAAGTCCAGTTTTAATCTTTTCAGCCACAGTTGACTCGACTGAAAACCATCTAGCAACTCTTCTCAGCATAATTATATGGGGTTTTAACAAATGAATTTGAAAGTCTTTGAAACATGCGGCACAAAGATAGTGGGGTTCCTAGAAGAAGAAGAAGTTAACAAACTGAGTTTGGTTTGCAAAACAACTAAAGGAGTAATTGACACCATGAAGCTCTGGAGTACTCTGTTTGCTTCTGTAAAAGGAGCAATGCAGGACTACATGGCTCCCAAACCTTCTCCAAGCATTCGAGTCCGAACTCCCAGACCTCCTCCTAAACTCCTTCGCAAGCCTCAAAACTCCACTGAACTCAAAGCTACCAACAAACAGTGGTTTTGCATTCCTGAGTCTTTTTTGAGCAAACTCAAACTAGTTACTATCAACAAAGCTGCTCAGCTCAGAAAAGACAAGCAGTTTGCAAGTTCAGCCCAAGAAATATTTGACTCCTGGAAAACCATCATTCAAAGGATGCTGAAAACTTTGGAAGAAAAAAGTGAAGGAAACTTCCAAGACACTCTGAGGTACTGGAAAGACAAGTCTAGAATTCTGGGCCAAATGATTAGTGAACTCAACGACCAGAACGTTGCTAAGATGGACAAAATCTTTGAGGGACTTAAGTTCCAAAAAGAACTTTTTAATGAACTAGAAAACTTAGGAAACTCTTATGCTAGGGCAAAAAGTATTTTCCAGTTACTCTTGCCTCTCGAAAAGCCTTTGGGAAGTTTAGACAGCTTAACTCCAATAGAGTTTAAGTACCAAGACGCTGAAATAGTTGAATTGTTCTATAAAATAGGTAATATTTACTTAGTTTCCTATGTAAAAGAAACCTTAAAAAACCAGTTCAGGTTTAACAGTTTCTTCACAGACAAAAACAGTCTGAAGTTCCTCCAAGGCACCCTAAAAGTAGCTAATTACCTTCTGAGTCACACAACATCCACACAAGTAGGTCAAGAGTTAAACTACATAAAGCAGGTGTCAAGTGACTTAGTGTTTATGGTTGAAGAGTTTTCTAGTAAACTAAGCACCCACGACTCCCAGTTCATAAAGCTTTACAGCAAGGTTCCTTTGGAGTTTGACATTTGGGACTCTGAAAACAAAGAGTTGTGGGCCCAAGTTGTGGAGAACTTCAAAAATAAACTAACTCACTCAGAAGAGTTCACTGAGCCTAAAGTCGAAAGTTTTTCAGAAGACGAAGAAGAAACTGTGATTGTTCCTAACTGGAACGTAACTTAAGTTTAATGGAGAATTTACCCTTTTCCTACATTAGGTCAAGATGACTGTCTGACATTATAGTATGAAAATACGCAATTCTGGGAAGGAACTATACGCGCCTAAGCCCACAAGGATGCCTTTTAAAACTTCTTACTTCGAAAAGGGCTTTACACAAACTGAGCTTGTACAGATCCTTTCAATGGGCAGCTCAAATAAAGCTTGTTGGTTTGCCCCCATCAGATTAAGTATCAACCCTGTAGTCAAAGACTCCTATTTTCAGAACTTAAATAGTTCGGCACACAATACATTGTAAAGTATCTTAATTAACTTGTATAACATTAATTACTTAGGCATTGAGGTCGACCTTAAAGTCGGGTAGGAAGAGTGGACATTGACCAGGTTGCACTTTTCTATTAGGCTTTTAGCCAAGTCAACCAACTGGTCATCAATAAGCACTACATCTTCTCGGTACTTCATGCCTTGGAGTTCTCGAAGGTCCTTCATTATCTTGGGAGCGTCGGGCAAAAAGGGGTCTCGGGCGACTCCTTTTTTCAAGTTCTTGACATTTTCTTTGACGTTCCCAAAAGTGCGGCACTTGATTGAAGGACTTGCGTCGTTAGCTATTGTTTGGACTGTTTTAAAGTAAGTTCGGTTGTTTCTGTTCGGAAAGGCACTTTGTGTGGTGTTTTCTGAGTACTTGTCCATCCAAGAAACGTTCAAGAAGTCTTTTTGGTACCTCCAGGAGTCGTGTATGCGTTCGTAGCGGTTCTTAGGAGTGTACTTCATGTCTCCGTTGAGTTCTTTTTGTCTTTCGCGTTGTCTTAGTTTAAATACGGGTTTGGGGTTTGGAGTTGTGTCTAACCACTGGTTCTGGGTGCTTGCTGCTTCGATGCGTTGGATTTTGTTGGGTTGGTGACGAATAACGGCTTCACCCACGAAGTTGTTAGTTTTAACACTAGAAGGAGGGTTGTTGACCAGGACTGGGTCTATTGCCATCGATATAAACCTTTGTTCTACTCTTCTTTGGTGCTTTTTAACAAGGTGTTTGCGGTACTTGCTTTGGGTTTCTTGTCTTTTTAGTTGATTAGCACGTTGTTTTGTTTTCTTTTGGGCTTCTTTTGCAAGCTGTTCGTGTTTGAAAACGTTAAACATAATTATATATCAGTAATAAAATGAAATTATACTTCCTTTTGCTAGTTTGGGTTGTTAGTGGGTTGGAGTGCAGTTCTTACAGGTGCAGTTCTGAGTACTTGGGAGAGGACACTTGTATTCTGCACAAAAATTCTACTTACTATATAAATCCTTGTCCAGAGGGCAAGTACTGTCCTCCTTTGGAGGTAGGAGTTCGTTCTTACTGTGTTTCTCACGCTACTCCTATTGCTTATGCTTGGCCTGGAGAGTCTTGTGTAAATGCTCCTTGTCAGTACGGTTCTTGCGACGGTCATTACTGCCAAGGAGCTTCGCACAACGAGACCTGCACTCTGAATGGGGAGTGCAACCCTGGACTGAGGTGCCACAAAGGCTACTGCAAAGCTCTTCTGCCTAAAGGAAAAAGTGGCTGTGAAAGCGACTTTGACTGTGAAAACGACTGCGGCTGTGACCAAGGAAAGTGTGTTAGGTACTTCAGCAAGCGTGAAGCTGAAGAAGTAGAGTGCAACAACAACAGAACTAACATCTGTGAAAGCGGGGCTTGCTACAAAGGGTACTGTTTAGGCTACCTTAAAAACGACAATCCCCTGCCAGCTTTGTGCAACACTACTGAAGATTGCACTTCTAGTATGTACGACATGCCTATTTACCCAATTAAGTTCTACCAAAACTGTGAGTGCGGCTACAACAAAGAAGCTAACTCTTACTGCAGCCTGTTTGTTGGCGACTTGCATATGAAGAACTATTTAAGCCTCCTTAAAAACTGGCTGTCTTCATTACATGCTAAAAAGTGCAACACTGAAAGAAGGTATTCTTTAGAGTGCATAAAAGACCACTGGAAGCCCCAACACTACGAAGAAATTCACTACGCCAAGCTGCTTGTTGACTTGTATCCCAAACTCCAGAACAATGAACCTTGTGTGAAAAAAGTTTACACTGCCCAGTTTTACAAAGAAGAAGAAGACTCTGCTTTAGTGTTTGGAGTTGCTTCATTGTTGATTTATCTAATTTAAGTAATTTTCAAGTACCTCAGCAAAGACCGCTAGGGGATCCACAAGCCACCTTGAACTAGAGCTTTCTTTAGGGGGATTTGGAAAGATCCTGTCACTAGTTACATGGTTGTTTCTTAGGTGCTTTAGAAGTTTGCACTTGCAGTACTTAAGTTCAGAACATCTATACGGACAAAGTTTTAAGTTCCCAGACCTACCGGCCGAACAAGTGTTTTCTGGGAAATTAAGGGGGTTTTCTAAGTACCATAGTGTAATTTCCATTTATAAAGTATGGTGCAGGTACCACCAGGAGAAACAGTTTGCATCCTGGCCAGGCCTGCATAGATAAAAGCTCTCAAGGAACCAAGCCTTTCTTTGGATGTTTGGGCCGAGCAGTTGCAACATTAACTTTACTTCTTCTTAATGCTTTTAACGCCTTGCTTGACAGAAGTTTCGAAGGCAGCCAGCTGGTTCAGAATTGAGTTCTTGGTCTGGTCAAAAGCTGTTTCGATGCTACTTGTGGGGTCTTCTTCCAAAACGAGTTGTTGCGGTTCTTCTGGGGGCTTTGAGTCTGGAAGTCGCAAGTGGGAGATGTCAGGAGTTTTCTGGACTCCTTGTTTGTGGGGCATCTTTGGCAGAGGAGAGTCTACTGAGACGCTTCTTTTAGTTACTTCGCAGTCTTTGGAGTTTATGAACAAGTACTTGTACAAGGAGTAGTGTGAAAAGTAAGTTTGGTCTAAGTACTTCACTAGTGCCAAAGACTGTCTAGGACTCAAAACCCTTTCTGAGCACAGTTTCAAAAACTGGTCTTTAAGGAACTTGTAGTCGTTTTCTTTTGAAAAGCTTTTGGTGAAAGCTGAGTTCTTAAGCAACTGGAGGGAGATTTCTAAGAAACGAGAAGTTTGCAAGTAACTCAAACAGAAGTTTTGGGTGCTGCACTGGAAGTTCTTTTCTAGGAAGTTGCAGATGATTTGTTTGACTTTTGAGTCTTCTTCAGTAACTGTTTTGCCTAGGAAGCTGAACTCTGCGTTTACTAGTGATTTAAAGTAATGACTGCGGTTCTGCAGAGACTCAGGGTTAATCTTAGTTTCACTCATTATTATTATAACTGTTCACTCCAGTGTTCTTCTGTGTACTCGTCAATGCATAGGGTTTTCATGCCTGAGGCTGCTTGTAAAGTCTTTTTGATTTCTAAAGACTTTGAAATAGGAAACTCCACCTTATTGCCTTCCCAGTTTATAGAAGAAACTGGAATGACTGAGTAGGTGTCACTTACTAGAAAGGCTTCTTCGAACTGTTTAGTTCATACCTGAGCAATACTTTTTACTTCTACTTCTTGTTCTTTGAACTCCGGAAACAACTTTTGAAGAGAGTCCCTAGTTACACAGGGGTTTACGTTATAAGGGTACAAACTAGGGTGGTAGAACTCTGGAGTCACTATTTGGTTCTGCTTTATAAAGCAGATGTTTGTTTTGTACCCGTCTAAAACTAGTCCTTCAAAGTGCCTTATAGTTCCTACTTTGAGACTTTGAGTCTTAACCAAGTCAACAGCTATGTTTGGTATTTCCTCTAAAGGCAGCACACTGAAAGTTAGTTGGAATTCTTTTTCTGCATAACTTTTGTGGAAAACCCACAGTCCGCACCTTACAACGCAGTGAGCTTGGAGTTGACTTTTTAAATTTTTGAAGAGTTCCAAAGTGTAGTCCTCAGAAAGTCCCTAAGTAAGCATTACTTCTAAGCCATGTTCGTTGCAAAGCAGCTCTAGTTTTTCTATTCCAGCTCTGACTCTTATTCCTAAGTTGTGTTTGAACTGGATGTCTACGTAGTCGTAAAGCACTAGTTCAGGACTTAGCTGGATGGTATCTACTTTAACTGGACTAACCCACCTGTTTCCAAGTCTTTGATAAGTAAGAAGGATATTTTTACCAGTCCCAACTACTTTGCTACTGATTTGAGTTGGTTTTTGGTTGAGTAATTTCAAAGCTAGTTTGTTAAGTCCCACTACAAAGGCTCCTCCTAACACTAAGTTCCTAATCAGACCCATTTTCTTATTACTCGATGCGCCACGCAGTTTTCATGAGCTGCACAAAGTGCTCGTCGTTGTCAATAGAGGAACTGACTGCTGCGTAGTATTCGTTCCACTCGTCTCTGTTAATGCGGCCATCTCTGTTCCTGTCGTTAAAGTTCTGCAGAAACTCCATGAGAGCTTGGTCTTCAGTCATTTCTCCTTTTTGAACTTTTGGGTGGAAACTGCAATCGTACACTCCTCTGAGGTCTGCTGCGTCAATGTACCCGTTTCCGTCCCTGTCGAACTTTAAAAAGGCTTTGTCGATAAACACCTGGCGTCTGGAGTTAGGTTTCCCACGCACGCCTACTAAGAACTCGTCGAAGCACACAGTTCCGTCTCCGTCTTTGTCGAAGTAGTTAAACAGCACCTGGAATTCTTGCTGGTTCATGGTGACTCCGTTTTCTCGGAGACCAATAACGAACTCTTGCTTGTCCACCTTTTTGTTCCCGTCGAAGGAGTCCAGGGCACGGAAAGTACGTCCTAGGCCCCTGATGCCTTTAGAACCACGTTTATTAAGTTGTTCTTGGACTCTTGAAAGAAGTTCTACTATACCTGCTTGACCTTCCATTTCTCGGAAAAATTCAGATTATTAAGTTACATTTCATACTATAAATAATGGCAAATATCAACCCCAACGAAAGCTCGTCATCTTCTTCTTCGGAAGACATTGGCGTCCAGAAGCAACCCTACCAAACCCCAGTCGTTAATTACAATCAACCCGACCAGTACTATGGCCAAGCATATCCAGTTGGTGGAGCCTCCCCTTACGAAGCTCCACTTGGGATTCAGGCCCAGTACCCTAATCAAAACACCACCGCAGTTCCGGTCCAAGGCTACCCCTTAGCTCCGCACTACCAGAACCAAGGAGGGGCGGGAGTTATGGTGCCTGCTATGAACCAACCTACTTACCAACAAGCTCCTCCTCCAGTTTACCCTCCCAAGCCAGTGAAATCTCCGCCAAGAGAAGACTCTATCTTCAAAAGACTGACTACTTTTTCAAACGAAAGGATGAAAACTACCTACAACGACCGAAAAGACTTTATTAAAAAGGTATACTTTCTTTTATGCATGCAACTAGTTTGGACTGCACTGTTTACAGGCATGGTAGTTGCAGTAGAACCTCTGAGAGATGGGATCAAGTCAACTACGCCTATAGTGTTTGTGTGCATGGCAATGACTTTTGTTATACTTATTGCTGTGTTTTGCTATAAAAAAGTTGCACGAAAACACCCAACTAACCTTATCCTTCTAGTTGCGTTCACTGTGTTTGAGTCATATGTAGTGGCATTTGTGTGTGCCTTTTCCGAGCCTTTGATAGTGCTTGCAGCAGCAATTATGACTTTAGGAATTACAGCAGGACTGACTGTATATGCCTGGAAGACCAGAAAAGACTTTACAACGATGGGGGGAATTATAGTGGTGTTGGCCTGTTCCATTCTGCTGTTTGGTTTCTTTGCAATATTCACTTACAACCAAATTTTGTATACAGTTTACTGTTTGTTTGGAGTTATAATGTACGGGATATTTATTGTTTACGATACTCAGCTCATAGCTGGAGGAAGGTACCAAGAGTTGAGTTACGACGACTACATCCTAGGAGCTCTACTGCTTTACATCGATATCATTGGGCTTTTCATTTACATTCTATCTTTATTTGGAAATAAGAATGGGTAATCTAATAAAATGGAACACGTTCCTAAAGCACATACTCGACTTGAAAACTTCGTGTGTTCACAAGTAAAAAATAACTAGGAGATCAAAAACTCAACACAACCCATTTCTAAACTAGCTTCCAACGAGTACTTCCGCGCACTTAAACATCACCACTCTCCAAGGAACTCTAGCTACAAAGACTACGACATTCCTCAAGAAGTAAACTACGCCATTGACAAAGCTGTGAGAGACAGACTCAAAGAAGGCATGTTTGGCTACGACTACTCACAACTACTTGCACTCCAACTAGAAATGTACGAACAAAGCCCAAATCAAATTTCAAACGAAGAAGAAAAAAAGCTCAGCGAAATACTGCTTCAAAAACTCAACACTCAAACGCAGCCTAAAAACCTGTCTTTTGAAGAGTGGAAACGACGCAAAGACACCGAAGACAGAATCCGCAAGAAACTAATAATCCAAGCCATCGAAGAAAAGTACGAACAGAAGTTCAAAGAAGCCAACGAGCACTACTTAATGCAAGAAAAAGCCCAACAAAGTGTAGTTGAGTGGCACTACCGGAAAATGAAAGAAGCTCAACAAAAGAAAAAAGAGTCTATGTTTTCCCAAACGACTCAACTCAGACAACAAGAAGACAAGAAAAAAGTTGCCTCAGAAGAATACAAACACTGGCTCTTAAAAAGCTTAAAGAACCTCAAACAACAACAAAAACAACAAAAACACCAAAAAAAGAAAGAAAAACAACTTAAGGCCCAACAAGCCAAACTCGCCGAAGAAAGAAAGCAAGAAGCCCAGCAAGCTTTTAAAGAGTGGCTCAAGCACAAAAGCAGACACCAAACTTCCCGGTCCAAAAGGTCATCCAGACAAACCAGATCTAAAAAGCCAGTCATGCTGGCTTACTCACCCAACCGCAGAAGGGAGAGCCTCATGAGCAGCATAGAAGAAGTGAGCAGTCGCATTAGAATCCCTAACTTAAACGAGTACCAAGAAGAAACTGAACGGGACATCCAAACCTTCGAAGAACTCTCGAGCATCAGACGTAACCCAAGACTACCTGAGCCTAGAAGCGAAGAAAACCAAGAAGTGGACAGCTTCATTGGCAATATTAACTGACTTTAGTTAAACTTAATTTTCTTTCTAGCTAAGTCAGCAGTGTACTTCTCAGGAATGGCATCTTCGTTAAGTTTGCCGAGTTTTTCTTTTTTAAGGTGTTCGAGGCGTTCTTTTTCAGCTTCGACCTCTGAGCGGAGTTTCCTGCCTTCTTCTTGGTACTCCCTTTGTTCCTGTTTGCGTTTTTCGGCGTTAGTGAGGATTTGGGACTTGAGTTGTTCAGCGTGGCTTTTGAGGATATCTTTTTTGGACTCTTCTTGTTTCTTTTCGATTTCAATGGCTTCGCGCTGGGCTTGGATGACTCTTTCGAACTCGTCGCGTTCTTGTTTGGCCTGGATCATCATGCGGATTTCTTTTTCGCGGGCTTGGTTTTCACGGGCTTCTTCCAACTCTTTGTTGATTTGGGCTCTTTTTTCGGCTTCTTTGCGTTGTTTTTCTCTTTCTTGGCGTTCTTGGGCTTCTTGGGCGCGTTTGGCACGCAAGTAGTCGAGTTCGGCTTGGCGGTCTTTGGCGCGTTCTTGCCTTTCGCGGAGTCGTTGGACTTCCCTTTCTTTTTCAGCTTTGATTCTTTCTTGTTCTTCCTGGAGTTCTTGTTCCCTTTTGGCCCTTTCGAGGTTGTACTGCATGATTTTGTCGTCTTCTTGTTTTTCTTGGCGTTTGCGTTCTTCCTTGATGAGGATGGCGTTTCGGTTGGCTTTTTCTACTTCAGACATGATTTTCTTTTGCATTTCTTTTTTTTCTTCGTGAGACTTGGCTTCTTCGAGTTGCATTTGTTCGAGTTGGCGGAGCATTTGTTGTCTTTCTTTTTCTTGGAGTTCTTGTTCTTTCATGCGTTGGGCTTCTCTTTCACGGATTTGTTCTTGGAGTACTACAGCTCCTTGTTTTCTGTCGTTTTTGTACTTCTCTTCTCGTTGGTCGTGGTACTTGATTACTTTGAGTCGTTCGATTTCCATAGCTAGGTCCAGTCTTTCTTCTTCTTTTTTCTTTTCTTCTTCTAAGCGTTGTTTTTCTTTGAGTTGCTCGTCCCTCACTGTAACTATTTTCGAGTAAAGCATCATTTGGTCCATGTGCTTGACTTCGTCGTGTTCTCTTTCCAGTAACTGCTTCGCCCGGTCTTTGTAAAACTTTTGTTTTTCTTTCTGTTCTTTTTCACTTTCAGTCAGTGGAGCGTTCCGCATTCTTTCTTGCTCGAGTTGCTGCATACGTTCTTTCCGCGCCTTGGCAGCAGCTCTTTGTTGTTCTTTTTGCTCTTCAAGTATTTTTTGTTCGGCTAGCATTTCTTCTTTGGACTTAAGCACTGCTGAGTTCTTCATGCGTTGGATTTCTGACATCGGAATCACCGCTGCGTTTTCTGTGGGCTTGCCGGAGGTTATTTTGGACTTCAATGCTTGGACTTGGGATTCACTCACTCTGGCTGACGCGGCTTGGGATTTATTGGACCCAAAAAGAGACTCGTCTACTTGGGAGGTGTGGGAAACTCTTTTGTAAGTCGGTCCTGACTTCTTGGATGATGCAACACTTCGGTTTGAACTTGCCTACGTAACTCCTTACCATTTCAACGGATTTAAATATTACACAGGAAGTTTTTGGTCCAAGTAACTTGGACTTTGGTTTTTAAATTAGTGTTTTGAATTTAATGAGTCTTTAGAACTGAATTAACTGAAATTCTCAGCTGTATTTTTGGCAGTCAATAAAAATATGTTGGGCAGGTATATCAGGCAAGTTGGTTCGCGGAGGTTCAGTGAACGAGTGCATGGAGGCCTTAAAGACCAAGACAGAATTTTTACTAACTTGTACAAGGACGAAGACCCCTTTATGAAAGGAGCCTTAAAGCGAGGAGACTGGCACCAAACCAAAGAAATCCTAGCTATGGGACAAGACTGGATCATCCAAGAAATCAAAGACAGCGGACTCAGAGGAAGAGGTGGAGCTGGTTTTCCTTCTGGACTTAAGTACTCTTTTATGCCTAAAAAGTCCGATGGAAGGCCTTCTTACATCGTGATCAACGCTGATGAGTCCGAACCTGGCACTTGCAAAGACAAAGAAATCATGCGCCACGACCCCCACAAACTCATTGAAGGAATCTTAATTGCAGGGTTTGGAATGCGAGCCCGTGCAGGGTACATTTACATCCGAGGTGAGTACTGGCATGAAGCTGCAAAACTAGAACACGCCATAAACGAAGCTTACGAAAAAGGCTACTTGGGAAAGAACGCCTGTGGTTCAGGCTACGAGTTCGACATTTACGTGCACAGAGGAGCAGGAGCTTACATTTGTGGAGAAGAAAGTGCCCTTATTGAAAGCTTGGAGGGCAAACAAGGCAAGCCCAGACTGAAGCCCCCTTTCCCAGCTAACGCAGGAGTTTACGGATGCCCCACTACTGTAACTAACGTGGAAACCGTAGCAGTTATTCCTACTATAATGCGCAGAGGAGCTAGTTGGTTCTCTTCTTTTGGGAGGAAAAACAACGCTGGAACTAAACTTTACTGCGTGTCTGGGAACGTCAACAACCCTTCTACCTTCGAAGAAGAAATGTCAATTCCACTCAAAGAACTCATAGAAAAGCACTGCGGAGGAGTCAGGGGAGGTTGGGACAACTTACAAGCTATCATTCCTGGAGGGAGTTCTGTGCCTTGCTTGCCAAAAGACGTTTGTGAAGAAGTGCTTATGGACTTTGACTCTTTGAGAGACGCTGGTTCAGGACTAGGCACAGCAGCTGTGATTGTGATTGACAAGTCGATTGATATGATTGATGCTATTTTGAGACTGTCTAAGTTTTACAAGCACGAGTCCTGTGGCCAGTGCACTCCCTGCAGAGAAGGAACTGGTTGGCTAGTAGACATGCTGGCACGGATGAAGTACGGCCAAGCTGACTATGCCGAAATAGACATGTTGTGGGAGATCACCAAGCAAATTGAAGGGCATACTATCTGTGCTCTGGGAGACGCAGCTGCCTGGCCGGTGCAAGGACTCATAAGGCACTTCCGACACGTGATTGAAGAAAGAATAGACGACTACTGGTCAAGCAACGCAGGAGCAAGGTCTTCTCCTGTAGAAAGCGTTCGAAACCCTGAGCTCCTGGAAGCTTACCAAAGAGTTCTGGCGCAGAAGCACTAAACTTAATAAATTACGTCTCTTTTCTGGATTTCTTGAACTCTTCGTTTATTCTATCAAAATTAGGCGACTTGGAAAGTTCAATCACCACCTTAAAGGCTCTTCTGCTTTGGTTGGTACTGTTCTCTTCTAGAGTTTGAGTGTTGAATTTTTCTAGTTGGGCGTAGCCTAGCTCAACCAACCTGTTGGCTGCCTTAACTGCGTTGGTAATTGAGTACCCCACAGCGTGAAGCGCAAGTTTGCCTTTGGACTCTAAAATCTGTTTTCCTAGGTAGATGCACTTTGATTGATTTACCTTTGAGCTTACTCTGAGTTCACTTGAGGCTTCCATTTATTTACAATCATGAATATACTTCTTGTTTGGGTTTTGCTACAAGTTGCACTGGGGAAGCTCGCAAGTCCCGTTGTTACATTGAATCAGCAAACTGACTGGAAGTACTTAACAAAATTCGCAATGGACAAAGGCTCAGGAACTTGGGAAGTCAGGGCTAAACTTTTAAGGCCCACTGACCAACAAAGCGTCCAAAAACTACCTTACACAGTGTCTATTTACTTAGACGATCAGTGGGAAGACACTCTTGCTTTAGAAAGCTGCACTGAAAAGTTAGACCTTTTAAGAAGGAAAGTAATTCTGGAAGTCCCTGAAAGTGGAGAGTGGTCTGAAGAAGCCAGGGGAACTCTTTCCCAGAGTGCCAGAGCACACGTGTGGTATTTTGCAGTGTCGGACTGCAGTCACCAACTCCAAGAAAAACAAAGACTGAAGTTCGAAGTTAAGTTAGTGAATTCTGATGGCTCAGAGTTTTCACTAGAAGAAAAAGGAATGGTTTACTTGTACCCTTTAACTATGGTTTTGTTTTTGGCTGTGCTTTGGGAGAACCTAAGTAAACTGCTTAGAAGATTCAACAAGTCTGAGGAGCTGGAAACAAACGTTCTGATTTTTAACATAGCTGTGGCTTGCCAGTTCTTCAGCATAGTTTTTGAGGCAGTGCACTTGTTTGTATACTCTTACAACGGTCAAGGACTGGTTGTTTTTGACTTTTTGTACAAAGTTTTAGAGGTTTTTTCTACACTCACTGTTACTGTGCTGTTTATACTTATGGGGTCTGGGTGGACACTTAAGTACAGGGACTTTCCTGAAGAAGACGTGTACATTCCTGTTGCTTTTGTAGTTTTAGTTGTGAACTTGTTAGTAGTGGGCCTTTCTAAACTTACTGACGACGCTTACAACAGGTTCAGCGAACTTGAAGGAGTTCCAGGAGTCATACTGGTGATTGTTAAGTTGGGGCTGTGGGGTTGGTTCTTAGTGCTCGTGATGGAACTCCAGAAAAGAGTTAAGGGAAAGACTCTGGAGTTCTTAAGGCCTTTTGGGGTTCTAGCTTCTGTGTACTTTTTAAGCCAGCCTTTGCTTTTAGTAGTGTCTAGTTTATTTGTGACTTACTGGCGCAACACAATAGTGGTTTTGGGAAACACTTTGGTCCAGATTGTTGTATTCTTCTTCATATCTCATTTGTTTTCTGAAAAGTCGAGTTTTTATAAAATATCTACCATGTCCAAAAGTGTACTGCCTGGAAAGTCAGATTAATTGGTTTTAAATTGGTATTTATAAATGGAAACTGCCTGTGTTAACAAGTGCGAAGCTGTCTCTAAGTGTAATTGTGGAGAGCTTTTGTGTGAGCATATGTTTGTTGATCATGCCAAAAAGGGCCACAATACTTACTCGATCACTCCGCAAATGAAAGTCGAGCACCTTCTCAGTATTATTTCCCAGAGGAAAGAAGAGGTCATTAAGACTACTGAGAGTATTATGCTGCAAGTCCAGAAAATAGCTTCCTACCAGCTCTCTCAGCTAGAGAAACTCAGGCAGAGAGTGATTGATATGGAAGACATCGATCGAGCCAAAAAGAATTTGGATGCCCTTGGGCCTTCTAAAGAACACCTTAAAGAACTTAAAAGCCTTGTGAAGGCACTTGGCTACGAAAAGCTGACTCGTGGTGTGGTTGTATCAGGTAGCGAAGATAATACCATCAGAGTTTGGGAGGATGGAAAAGCTAGAGTGCTTGAAGGCCATACTGAATGTGTCAATTCATTCGCTGTGTGTCTGAAGAAAGGGATAATAGTGTATGCTAGTGCTGACTACACCATTCGATTGTGGAGTCTAGCTACTGCACAAGTAACCCAAGTACTCCAGGGGCATAGTAGCGAAGTATTGTCTGTAGCCATTTCTATTGATGGAGAGTGGGTTGTTTCGGGGAGCGCAGACAATACACTTAGAGTGTGGAGCCTAGCTTCTGGACTAACCACTCAGGTAGTAACAGGCCATATTCATACTGTTAGGTCACTGGCCATTTCTACCAAGGACCAATACATTGTCTCTGGTAGTTGGGACAAAACACTTAGGGTGTGGAGTCTAGCTACTGGAGAAGTGATTAGAGTCCTTCAAGGCCATAGTGATTGGGTCAGATCAGTGGCCGTTTCAAAGACTGACCAATTCATTGTCTCCGGAAGTTATGACTGCACTGTTAGAGTGTGGAGTCTAGCTTCTGGAGACCTGATTAGAGTGCTACGAGGACATAGTGATCTTGTCTTCTCAGTTGCTATTTCAAGTGATGAGCAGTTCATAGTCTCAGGAAGTCAAGACAGAACCATCAGAGTATGGAGTCTGACTTCCGGAGAAACTACTCAAGTACCCAAAGGACATAATGGAGGAGTACTTTCAGTCAACCTATCAAGTGATGACAAGTACTTGGTGTCTGGAGGTAACTTTGGAGACCACTTAATCAGAATCTGGGACCTTTCAACAGGGGAGCAGACCCAGCTATTGCAAGGCCACACTAGCAGAGTATGGTCAGTGAACTTTATTTAAGCTTAAATACTTCCCAAAGAACTCAGTTCTTGCTAATAAAATGGGAAGTATTTGTTCTTACCAAGTAGACAAACAAAGCCTAGCCTCAGAAGAAATCGGAATCCAAGTAGACCACAAACCAGAGTCCTACACAGAACAAAAGGCTCAAAGCATTACAGTAGAACCTTCTATCCAAGTAGACAAACTAGTAAAACCAACAGAACAGAAGTGGGAAATCGGTGTAGAAGTAGAAGACACCAAACCAGAAAAGCTAGACCAAGCAAGCCCCTCTGAACAAAAGCTTGCTCAGGAAGTCCAGCCTGTGATCAGAACAGGGCAGACCTTTTCAGAGCTTCTGGAGTCCAGTTCAGAAAAACCTTCTGAGTTCTTTCCTCTGTCCGAAATCAGCAACTTACCCCAGAGTAAGCTACCCGAGAATTCCCACCAAAAAGAAAACCGGCCCTCTGAAAGGACCTTCCATGCCAAACCTGTAAGAGTAGGAAAGGCCAAGCCCGCCCAAAAAACCTCTCCTAAAAGAGTCTCCAAAGAAAGAGTCCCTGTAGGCAAGCACTACGAAAGTGGCTCGTCAAGTCCCACCTACACTGAAGACAAAAGCTACAACCCCTTTGAATACAACACTTTCCAAAGAGGAGAGTCTTCAGAGTCGCCTTACAAAAAAAGAACTGTCCACAACTGCATAAGAATGAAGTCACTCCAACCGCCCTTTAGGACTTATAAAGGCGAGGAGTCTTCGAGTCCCGAACCCAGAAAGTCCTCAAACACACTAAAAGCTTTTAAGAACTACGGAAGCAAAGCTTCTTTGAGTTCAGGCAGTTTAGAAGCCCACCAAAACCTTTCTGAACAAAAAGAACCAGAAAAACCTGTATATAAAGGCTCCATAGAGTACTCAGAATTGTCACAAAAGTACGACGACAAGTTCATTACTTGCACTAAGCAACAAGCAAGTAAGTTCTTAGACTTAGTAGCAGACCACCTAGAAGTCCCCCAAATTCCCAACTCAGACAAAGAAAAGTACTTCCAAAAAGCCAAAGTTGCAAACGAAGTAAGCATTACAAAACTAAGCAGTCTACTGGGAGAAATGCTCAGAAGCAGCACTTACTACATAGAACAACTAAGGGATGTAAATACAAATATACATAAAGTAGTTGACAAAAAGCAACTCAAAGACAACGAAGTACTCAAAATTCTGCTTTCTTCAAAGATTTCAGCTGAAGACAACAAAGTCGATAAAGACAAAGCCATTTTTGCACTCACTAGGTCCATGAAGTATGTTCTTTTAAAGTAAGTTTACCCTCCATGCAAGGTACTTATGAAACTAATCTTGTCTTCGTTCTGTACAGTGTAGTCTCCTTTTCCACAGAGTTCCCAGTCCGTGTCGTTTATAAGCACCAAAATCCCAGGCCTCAGACTGTCTCCTGATAAGAAAAGCTCAGGTCGGGTCTGTAGGTATCTGTCTTTGAGGTGATGCACAAGTTGCTTGATCGAAAGGGACTCCTCTAACTGAATTACGAAGGTTTTTTCGTTGCCAAACAAACTTTCTAGGCCGCCTGAAAAGTCCACTTCAATAGTCACTGACATATTATTGGTTAATTAGGCTTTAGAGTTAGTTGAGAGTACTCAGAAATAGGAATGTAAGGCTGCATGTTTAGAGTTTTGTGGTAGAGTCCAGGTCCATTTTCGATGTCGTGCAAGTTGTATATGTAAGCTAGGCACAACAACACACTTAAAGGAGAGTTCGGTTTGTGAATTCTGATGAACCCTGTTAAGTGTCCTCCGTGGAGGTAGGTTTTGGCACTTTCTACAGACCCGTCAGGGAACTCTAGTATAGAGTAAACGTCTGTCTGACCTATTCCTTGGATTGACAGCATGTCACACTCTGAAACTACAACCTCTCCAAAAGGGTAAGTAATTTTGGCCTCTTTTTCTTCGTAGTCGTGGTTGCCTGGAGGCAATGCTACTTGGCAAAGACTAGACTTAAATTGTTTGTAGAGTTCAAACTTGTCTAAGTAAATGGCTTCTTGAGTAATGTTGTGGCACAAGTTAACTATGTGGTCTTTTCTAAGGACAGCAGCTATTCGCCAAACATTTTGGACTTGTTGTTTGATTTCTTGTTCAGAAAAAAACTTGCCTGTGTGGACTTCTGAAAGGAAGCTCAGAAGCAGCAATAGGTGGGCTTGCAGTCTGCATTGAATTAAAAAGTCTGTTACTTGAGGACTGTGGACGTTGAAGCAATGCTGCAGTTCACAAGTTAAATACAAAACATCCTGTATGAAAAGCTGGGATTCACCTAAGTAGCACTGGGGATTAAGCACTAGTTTGTTTAGTTTGGAAGTTAAGCACTTAGCCTTTTTGGTGAACTCGCTTTGCTGAATAGGGGCAAACTCAATACTTGGAAGCTCTTGACTGGGCATGTACATGGGGTACAGGTCAGAAATGTAGCTGATATGCTTTTCTAAAGAACTAGGCACTCCCAAGTTTTTGACGTAGCCCCTAGCGTTTATTGTGAAGATCAGCTTGGACACATAAACAGGCTCGTTCCAGTTCAACTCGTGGTGGAGGAACCGCTTGTCTATGTTCAAAAGTTTGTTAGACACTGACTTAGCGTGCTGAGTGTTTTTTCTGGGCATGCTAGCTGACACTGAAAAAATGTAGTCTTTGTCTTCTGGAAACTTATTAAAGAGCCCGTACAGAGTCTCCAGTATAGTGAGCATGTCAGTTGAGTTTTTTATCTTAACTCTGCATAAGAAGTCATATATTGCGTGTCTGAGCATTGGGTCTGAGTCCCTTAAGTTGAATATGCAGGATTCAAGGTCTAGCTTTTTCTCAAGAAAAAAATGAGGAGTCAGTGTGCTTAGGAACTCAAACACTTTTACCCTGACTTCCTGGAACTCGTCGTTGATAGCGTCTAAAAGTATTTTGACAGTTTTATAGACTAAAAACTTAATGCTTTCAAATTTAGAAGCATTCAGCAAGTAATGCAGCAAACACCCAGTAGTATTCAGAACAGCCAGTCTTACATCGCAGGACTCTGACTCCAGCAAGTTCAGCAAGAACCCCCCTACTGAAGTGTCTTCCATACTTAAAGCTCCGTTTACAGTCTTTACTGAGGGCCTAAGCTTGCTCATTAGGTCTAAAGCTTCTAAAACTACACACTTTTGGTTAGAGTAAGCCTGCAAGCCTAACTTAACCATAGCAAAGTCGTGGTTTGTTTTATTGTTTCTTACAAAGCACTTCATAGCAGCAATCTGGACTTCTTCATTGGCATCTTCAAAAGCTTGCAAGCACAAGTTGGGGTTTTCAAAGGAGTTGAGCCTATCAAAGGCAGCAGTCCTTACTCGCCAGTCAAGGTCAGTTGTGTAGTGAGAAAGCACCTGAGTAGTATCTAAGACTTGACTGCTAAAGGGGTGAGATGCCAATTCAAGACCTAAACATCTGATTCTGGAGTACCTGTGACTCAGTGAAGTTTCCAAAGCTTGTTTCAGCAAGGACTTGTCAGGGGCTTGGGAAGTTGTGTCTAATAAAACTAACAAATTCTCAAGGCTGCTTTGCAGGTCTTCGTCATTTTTACTATCTTTGACTACGTTTAAGAGTATTTGTAAGGGGTTTTGGTAAGAGTCAGACATTTATTTACATTAAGGAATTAGTTTGAGTTGCTCATACATAGTCCAAGCTAAGGGGAACGAAAGCACCCTTTTGGAGAGTCTAGGCCCCATGCCTCTGAAGAACCCCAGAACTCCTTCTTGCAGGTAAATACTTTTAAACGCTTGGAATATTCCTGTGTACTGGTTTTGCTTGATAGTTGAAACTTCGGCAAACTGGAAGCGAGTTTTTAAAATATCGCAGGGGTGAGTGATCACTGTGGCACTTGTGCCAGCACAGGCTCCAGCTAAGATAGTTACAATTTTGTTGTCTCGTTCTAGTTCAGTAAGTGTCTTCCACAGTTTTATGTACTCTTCGTATAAGCCATAACCCATGGCCGAGTAGGGAACATCCCTCACTAGGGTAGGAATCAGTCCTTTAAAAAAACCTTTAATTCCTTCTGTTTTAACTATACTAAGTATAGCTTGTCTAAAACTAGGGTACTCTCTGCACTCAGGTGCCTCCATCCGAGTTTTAACTACTGAAAAAGGAAGACACAAAGAAGTCACTATGAACCTTGTGGAACCAGCTGCCAAACTGTGAGTTTTAAAACTAGAAACACCTAGAAGCTTCTTAAGCTCTTCTAGGGTAGAAAAGTACAACCCCGCACCTACCATTGCACGGCTTGCTGCAGCTGAAGACCCTCTCCAAAGTCCCTTCACTCCATAGTTATCCAGTACATACTTGAACCCGGTGTAAATGCCTGACTTAGACTTTTGAGCTACTATTTGGTGGGTTTTCATAACGTCGAAGGGCTGGAGGGCCAGTGCACAGGCAAGTCCTGAAATAGCTCCGGATTTAAGGTTTTTTTCCATTTTGTTATTCGCAAATGGGTAGTTATTGTTGTAAGGACACCAGACAAGAGACCGATAGAAGAGTAGTATCTGAAGCTTCTTCTGATAACTACTCCAGCTTCTACAAATCCAAAAAACTAGCCACAATCATGGAAGAAGTACACGATGGGTCAGAAATATCGAAGAATAGTTCTAGTAACATTAGAAGGTTTCTTCATAGTGATAACTAAGTAAAAAAACAATTGAATTAAAGCCCTGCGAAAGGGTCTGACTTTTTGTTAAGGAACTCTTCAAAGAAGTCGTCAGTATCAATTTTAATGTTTTGCTTCTGAGGAAACGTTGGCTTCTTAACTTGTTGTGGCTCTGGAAAGTCCAATAGGTTAGTGGGTTTTTTCTCTGGAAACTGTAGTAACTCCTGCTTCTTAGGGGGTTCTTTAGGCATTGAACTGGGTTTAGGAACTAACTCAAGAGGTTTTTTGTGTGGAACCTCTTTAGTAAAAATGTCCTCAAGTTGATTTTTGCTCTCAAAAGGAGTTTCTTGTTCAAAGATGTCTTTTAGGACTTGGAAGTCTTCTTGGGGTTCTAAGGAGTTCTCGAACTCAAAGTTTTCTGGTTGTTCGATTTCTTCAGGCAGTTCCACTGTTCTGGTTTTTTGGACTTCGCTGACCATGTTTTCTAGAGTTTCGCAGAAGGTTTTAAACTGTTTTTTGGTCATTTCTGCTTCCACCAAGAGTGGACACAAAGCGGGCAGCACGTGCACAGCTGTGACCTTATGTCCGAGAGACTTAGATATGCCCTCGTAGATGTGGAGAAGGTGCATTATCATAGTGCCGGTCACGTCGAGTTTCTTGAGTTTGTCCAAAGAAGGAAGGATTGAGTCCAGCAAAGTAGACCTGTCAAAGGACTGAAACACTTTACTAAGGGACTTCAAGCCTTCTTCCCTGACAGTAGTTGTCTTTGCAGACAGAATGCCTTGTAAAAACTTAGGCAGCACTTGGTTCCGCAGGTAACTCTTGTCCAGAATCTTTTCAAACATGTTAGGAGTCTTTTTCATAAGTATTTCTTGGATCTGGGACACTCCGCACTGGTAGCCTTTGAAAACTAGAGGCATGAGTGTTTTTTTCCACTGAGACTCTTCACTGTACTGCATTAAAAGGTCTATTTCGCTCAAAATAAGGTAAAAACTCTGTGCAGGGATTTCTTTGCCCACTGCAAGTTTGGCAATGCTAGGCCAGACTAGTTCTTGGAAGTGGCTTTTGGAGATTTGGCAGTTCTTAACGATTCTAAGCATGTTTGGTAGTATAAACGGAGACAAACTAGGATCTTTCATGTTCTGGACCAAAGCAGGCAGCAGTCTCTTAGTCATAATAACTTCATCGAACTTGTCTATTATGGAAGACAGTCCTTTGAAAAAGCCTAACTTCTGGGAGTCTTGCTTCTCGTGCAAGTGTTCTAAAAAGAAAATAGCCTTTACGTAAGGAGTCTGGAAAGCCTTGCACTGCGAGAGTTCTTGCAGACTGCTTCTTTGACTGGGGTTGAGTTTAAACATCCTCAGCACTACTTCCCTTAACTGCTGGGGCAAGTAGTCTGGCTGGTAGGAGTTTTCAAGTTCCAAACAAGCTTGCTGGTGGGAGCTTTGTGTGGATTCCCTCAAGTGCATAACTTTGCAGTTCAGAGGGGGACTCGCCAGTACCTTGTAAACTCCAGCTACTAAACAACCTAGAGAAAACACATCAGCTGAGCACCCACCACTCCTGTCCCTAACTACTTCTGGAGCAGTGAACTCAAGTATAGGGGCTAGGCCTCTGGCCATCAAGTTCAGGTCATAAGGCAACTGTGCTGCTTGGTTTTGACCTAGGGGCTCTGCAAACATCATTCCTCCCAGTTTCCACTTTCCGTCTTCTGTGATGTAAATGTTATCAGGGCACACTGCAAAGTGCACAGTTCTGGCGTGCAAGTGCAGAAACAACAATCCCTGAACCAAGTCTAGCAGTCCCAGTCGAATCTCTGTGTCCGATAGCACACTAGGGAGTACTGAAGGGCGCTGCAAAAGGTCACTTAAGCTGTAAACAACAGGCTCAGTGACAAAAGCAAGGGTTTTGGCGTCTTCTAAAAGAGGTTCAACTACCTGGAGGACGCTGGGGTGTCTGAGTTTAGTGAGTTTAGTGGCCTCAGCTTTAAGTCGATTAACTAGTTCGGGTGAAGTTTTGTTGTTCATGAAGATAGAAACTTGCTGCTTGGTGGTTCTTTGTGTGGCAGAGTAGATTTCCCAAGGCCCAGAGATTCCTCCATAACTGCTAGGTGTTCTTTCTACATCGTAGTTTTTGGTTAGTTGGCTGCCCATTTTATTATGATAAAACAAGAACACGAAGAACCCCAAAGCAAACTAAGCGACTTAGCAGACGAAGTAGAAGCAAGACTCCAAGACCCAGAGTACTCGAAAGAACTTTCTTCAGCTGTGGAAAGAATGCTTTCTGACAAAAAAACTAGAAAGTACCTCAACGAAGTCAAGGACAGACTCCAAAGGTACATTTTGGACCAAAGACACCTACTTGACGAAAGGGAGCAAGCAAGGCACCAGACCCAACTTGAAATACTTAACAATGCTTGCAAACTTAAACAAAAAAACAAAAAGGTTGAAGAACTCAGCAAACTGCTTATTTACGGAGAACTCCCTGACGAGGTCAGGTACCCTTTGCCTGACTGTGAGTTGTTTTAATAAATGTCTAAAAGGTATTGAGTAATTAGTCCTAGCACCCAACCCGAAGCTCTAACTAAGTCCAGCAGTAAAAGACTCTCTGAGTTCATTAAGAAGCACAAACCTCAAAAACAGCCTTCAACCGACTCAATTCAACTTAACGAGTCTATTGGAATAATTGACCAAAAGTTATCTGAACTCAAATCTAGAACTACTCCGCCTAAGTACTCTCACAAACCAAAAAAGCCTAAGGAACCAGAAGTGCCTTCCAGTGGGTCTTACCTTTTGAACTCACTTCTAAAAAAAGCCCACGACCGGCTAAGAACAATAGAGTCTCTAAGCAAAAGTCTAACTAAAAAACAAAAAAACCTAGAAAACATGAATAAAGAACTACTTAACAAACAAAAAGAACTAGATGAAAGAGAAAAAAGCCTTGAAAGTGCTTTTAAAGAAGAAAGCATAAGGAAAAAACTAAGTTTCGGAGAGGACTCAGTAAGCTTTATGGAGTCTTTTGAAGAGTGCAGAACTCCAGTTTTCCCCAACACAAACCAAGAACTTAGTTACTTAGAAACTGAACTAAGACTTAAAACAGCCGAACTAGAACAAACCTACCAAAACTTGTTTATAAGAGAAAATTTAATAAAGCAAAAAGAACACCACACTGAAACACTTAAAGCCAAGTTGCTAGAAACCCAAAAAGACCTAAGCAACCAAATTGCAAGCTGCATAGTTGAAGAAGTATTTTACAGAGCTTCCCAAGAAATAGTAAGCAACCTTTGGGAAGACTTAGAAACCAAAAAGCACGAATACAGTATAGTAGAGGAAAAACTAACTAGGGAACTCCAAGACCTTAACTTGTTCAAAGACAAACTCGAAACCCAGTCAGCTAAACAACTAGAACTCAAAAGAGCCCTTGAAAAAAAGTCCCTTCAGCAAGCCTCCCTACAAAAAAAACTCCAACAAAAAGAACAAGAACTCCAGGAATCCAAATTCTCAGAAGAATCCAAAGAAGCCCTTCTGCACAGGTTCCTTTCTTTAGAACCAAAAGGCAACTGACTATTAATATTTAACCTGGTTCTTCAAATTGAACTTATGTAAAAATGTTTAAGAATACGTTTCAGTCTGGTTTCTTGTCCATTCTCTACAGCATAGGAGCGAAGCCACTACAAATCTGGGACAAGAACGTGCAGAATGGCCATATAAAGCGCATAACTGATCAAGACATCCAAAGCTCAGTGCTGGAAATAATGGGGACTAACGTTTCGACGACATATATCACCTGTCCTGCAGAATCCACTAAAACTCTAGGAATCAAGCTTCCTTTTCTGGTTATGATCATCAAGAATCTCAAAAAGTATTTCACTTTCGAGGTACAGGTATTAGACGACAAAAATATTAGGCGCCGTTTTAGGGCTTCAAACTACCAAAGTACAACTAGAGTCAAGCCTTTCATCTGCACTATGCCTATGAGACTTGATGAGGGTTGGAACCAGATCCAGTTCAACTTGAGCGACTTCACTAGACGAGCTTACGGCACCAACTACATTGAAACACTGCGTGTGCAAATCCACGCTAACTGCAGGATTAGAAGGATTTACTTCTCTGACCGTTTGTACTCTGAAGAAGAACTGCCTCCTGAGTTCAAGTTATTCCTGCCCATACAGAAGCAGTAATAAGTTATTCTTTATATGGTACAACTTAGTTATTTAGAGACTGAACCACTTCTAAGGCCCTTGAAGGAGGTGGGTGTCTGTGGGCTTTGGCGGGAAACTTGCCAGTTTCTCTGTACCAATAATAAGCAAGTGGCAGTTCTTCGTACTGGAAGCTTTGTTTGAGGAGTTCCCATTCTTGGTCTAGTTGAAGGGTTCTGTCTACTTCCTTTTCGAACACGCATGAGTAAAGAGGGGCTTCTTCCCATGTCCCTATTTGGACTCCTTGCATTTCTTCAACTGCTGACTTCTCAACTTCAAAAGCCCGAGCAAGCACTACAGTGTTGTCGCAGGACCTGAGTCCCAGCTTGGAGTTGTCCGAACCAAGTCCATAGCCAACTATGTGAACTAGCACGCTTTGGTAGTGGTCTTTTTGGAAGTTCTGAGGGTCTAGGTCTTTGCCTACTGCTATCCACCACACTCTGCCTTGTTCTGGCTTCTTTGCTTCGCTTTCAGCCTTTGTGACTTCTCCTTTGTTTAGTTGTGAAGTGTGTTTGACGAGGTACCTGTTGCCTGACACTACCGAGGTGTGTTGTGCTTCTGGTTCTGTAGTGTTGAGTGGGTCTACGTTGTCCATTATTAAAGACTCTAGAATGGCAGAAAACTCTTTGAAAATAGTTATTGAAGAAACTCCTCAGAAAGCTAACTCCGAACTCATTGAGACTCCAGCAAGTTTAAACACCCACCTTGGCTTTGAGCTGTACTTTTTATTTTTGAGACAAACTAGTTGTTGCTTTTTAGTAGTGAGTTTAGTTTCTTTATGGCCTATCATTGAAAACTCTACAGGAGAAGGCATCCAACCTGGAATGAAGCACTTCAATGTTCTAAGTGTAGCGAACCAGAGCGGAGTCAGTGATTCCAGTAAACAAACAAGACTTTTAATAGCTGACTTTTTGTGTACTTTGGTGTTTATGTTGTTTGGAGTGTACTACACTCTGAGTTCCAAAGTTCTAGTCAGAAAGAAACTAGAATCAACTGTTTCTGAAAATTCTTTGCAGGTGAAGAAACTCCCTTTGAAAGAGGTGACGACTGAAGAAGTTAAGCACCACTTCAGTCAGTTCGGAAGTGTAGTAGAAGTTTGTTTGGCTAGGAAGTACAGAGGAGTCCTGAGGAAACTAAAACTAGGCAGTGAACTCTCCGCTCAGGATCAACTAGTTCTTGAAAACCCTCAAGAACTCTTTATAGACAGAGCTTTTGTTGTTTTTGAAAGCACTCACTCTAAAAAAAGGTGTTTAAAGCTTTATAAAGGGTGCTTTAAAACACCTAGTTACTTAAAGTTTAAATCTACTTACAAACTCAAAGTAAAAGAAGCCCCTGAACCCCTAGACATTCTTTGGGAGAACCTTGAAGTGCCTTTGTGGAAAAAGCTTTTAAGGCTGGCTTGTGTAAGTTTGGTTTCAAGGACTTTTTTGGTCTTCACAGTGTCTATTGTTTACTACATCAAGACTGTAGACGACCAGTTTCCTAAAGACTGTACTCTAGAAACTAACTCGAGCTTGGAGTTCGCGAAAGCTCACTACAGCACTAGCTTTGAAGCTTCATGTTGGTGCCAGGGACAGTCTTGGGAGGAACTAAACTCCAGACACACAAACGAGTTTTGTGAAGAGTTTATTGATTTATTTAGGCTTTCAATGCTTGTGAAGTTTCTAGGTGGGATATGCATAGTGCTACTTAACAACTGTATTAAGTGGCTGTCAAAGAAACTAAGCAGGTTTTTAAGGTTTGAAACTAAAACAGCTAAGAACCTTTATAGGTTCAAAAGCTCTTTTTTTAGCATGCTGAAAAACACACTACTGGCTTTTTTCTTAATAAACACCAAAACTTATGTATCTGGGCCCTTCGAAGAAACTTTAGAGGAAAACAACTTAAAAGACGTTGAAGGCTTTTCAAAGGAGTGGTACCAAGGAGTGGGTTCAACTATCACCTTCATACTTATGAATCATTTAGTTGTTAGTTCAGTCATGCTTTTGTGGAGTTACTTAAAGCCTCCAAAGCAACTGAGCACGTCAGACATGCCTACTCAGGTTTCAGAGGTTTTGACAGTTCTAGCTTTTTTCGCTTACTCAGGCGGAATGCCTCTTTTAAACATTATGTGTGGCTTTTCAGTGGTTGTTTTTTACCTAAAAGAAAAGTTTCTGTTTGAGTTCTGTGGAAAGCCCTACAAATACACTAAAGAATTCAACAATAGCTTGATCACTGTCTGGGTAGTACTAGGACTGTTGCACTGTTACAACTCTGCAGTGGCTTATAAAACTACTTTTCAAAACAATCTAAACTTCGAAGAGCCTTTGTTTTGGCTGGCTGTTTCTTTTGTGTTTTTAATGGTTTTCATTTTGAGCTTTCAGAAAAAGATAGTTGACTTTTTAAGCGGAAGAAGCACTAAAGTCTGTGCAAAGGAGTGCTCAACTTTTTCTGAGTGTAAGCATCAGCTGAACTCTTACGACATGATGAGTAATCAGAGTTATGCTTCTTTAATTCTTAATCACTAATTATGGAAGGTAGTCAAAACTCCTCTAGAAAAGTAAACCTTTGGACTCAGGTTTTACTTAAAGAACTCAACTTTCCCTGGAGCAAATCTACTTACTTTGAAATGCTTCTTAACTCAGTGCTTTCTTTGACTTGGTCAGTTTTTTTGGTTAAGATTGATTACTTTATAGCTATTTTCTGGCTGTGCATAGGGTTGTGTGCAACAAGTTTAGTGGTGCTGAGGCTGAACAAACTGAGGAAGTTTATTTTGCTACTGATTGGAAGTGTTTTTTTGTGCTTAGGTGTGTTTGATGTTATGAACCGCTACATAGCCTTCTTGGTTCCTTTTACTCTAGCTTTTTCGAGTTTTCTGAGACTTTTAAGATCCAATCTTTCAAAAACATACAAAGAGCTTCCTGGAGTCATAACTTCAAGCATTTCCATAGCTATTTTCGGGGTTTTGTTTTCAGGAGTTTTCTTTACCGCAGACTTTGACTTTGAAGAACTCTCGCTTACTCAGGATAACTTTAGTGAGTTCCTTTTGAGTGCAATCATTCCTATTAACTTAGTCACAGTTACTGTGTGGGTTGTTATCCAGCTTTGCTGCTTTGTAAAGTACCCTTCAAACAGTGAGCTCTTAAGGAAGCAAATTTTGGAAAATGGAGAGTCAGACCCTTTTACATTGGAAGTGCTGAGTAAGTATCCTGAGATGCTGGAAGATGATTACTTCACTAAAAAAATCGGAAAACATATTAACAAACTTTCAGGACTGGTGGTGGGGGCAATTTTAACAGGCACCCAAGTATTTTCTTGGTACAAAATTTACACAGAGCTCAGTAACTATGAAGGAGATCACATCAACTTGCTAGGTACAATAAAGCAATCAGAAAAAGCACACATCTACTTTTTTTACGTGATTGCAACTCCTTTGCTGGGGTACTCAGGAGTTGTATACAGTTCGTGTAACTCTAAAAGACAGTTGAAGATCTTTTACATGTTGTTTTTGTTCACAATGGTGTTGGCACCGCTTTCTCAGGTTCTAGGGTTTAGCTTTGAAAAAGTGCTTCTTAGAAACTTAGTAGTAGTTGGGTACCTTTTATCACTGTTGTTTTGGGTGCTTATGGCTATGGTCCATGAGCAAAACAAAAAAGGCTACCAGTTTACTGTGATGATGTGCTTTACTGGGGTTTTACTGCCACTAACCATTCTTTACCCACTTAACATAGAAGAAGTCATAGGTGACTTTGTTTTTATTACTACTAACGTAGTTTTAGTTCTTTCAAGCTCGTTAGTAGTTCTTTTCTTTTTAGCTAAGTCAATTTCAACTGAAATCAAAAGAAAGATCAACATTATTTTGCTGAGACTAAAAGTTTTCTTAGGAAGTGACTTTGCAGACTTTATTTATACAATAGGCTACATAGTGGGTTACTGGTTGTTGTGTTACGCTATATTTGAAGACCTTTCTAGTCCAGATCCGCTTATACTGGGGTGTTTGGTAGTTATGCTTTACTCAGTAGTGCTTTCAGCAGTGACTCAAAACTTAACTTTATACCAAAAAGAACCCAGTGTGCCTGAGCTTCCTCTAAAGCAAACAATACTTAACAAACAAGAAACCAAAACACAACTACAACTAAAACACCTTCAAAAGAAAAAAAGCTGCCAAAAAAAGACAATTCTAAGCTTCTTAGCAATACTGGGAACCTCTGCGTGTTTGCTGGTAGACCCCATTAAACTGCAAACTTTTCTGGCTGTTTTAACAGGGGGTTTGATTACTTGTGCTTTTTTTCTGTTTATCATAGAAATTAAGTTTGTGCTGAGACAGCACGGAAGAGCTATAGTGTCTTACTTGCTTTCTTTGTGGTGGCCGTTTGTGAACGTGCCTTTTCTTTGTCTGATCCCTTTTTACATATCTAAAGGAGAGAACGAAGAAAAACTAGCAACTCTAGCAATTGGTATGTTTTTTGTACTGCTGATGTTGTTTGTGAGCACTATCAGTGTAACTTTAAACATAGTGTTCAAGCGCATGGAGTACGAAAAGGTTTCAAAGTTCTGTTGTGCTAACCTTAAAAAAGAACTTTCGAATAGAAGAGTCAAGTGTAAAAAGTCTACTTTAAGAGTAGTTTTTGACAAGTTCGAAGCAACTGAACGCGAAGTGTTTGACAGAATCTTGCTGGAAAAAGTGATTGTGAATTATGTGGACTTAGAAGTTAACGAAGTCGACTTAAAGTTTGCCAAGAAGTTAGTAGTTTACAAAAAGTCCAAAAAGCTAAAAAAGAAAATTGAAAAGTCTAACTTGAAAAGAGAGAAAAAAGAGTCAGAACTCAGCTCTAAGTTCATGAAAAGCAGAAACAGGAAACTCGAAATCGGTTGTTTGAGACCTAAAAACTTTTTGAACACAAACAAGCCTGAGCCAATCAGAATCAAAAAGCCCACTTACAAAGAAAAGTATAAACCTTATATGACTGTTCCGTCTAATTCTTTTATAGAAGATTCTGTTGAAAGTAAAGTCATTTATGGGTACATACAAACTGGGTGTTATCCAGAAGGCCATCAAGAACTAATTAAGCTAAGCTCCAAAACCTCTAGCACTACTAAAACTCCTCAAGTTTTTGAACTTCAAGAACCAAGTTTCTACACTAACTGGGACTTCTCAAGTATTAAAAAAAAACTTGACTACACTTACAAAGTTAACCACTTAAAAAAGAAACCTCAAATACAAAAACTAGTTTACAAAAACTTGTTCACAAAAGAATTCAGCAACCGAAACCTTAAAATGAGTCTTAGGAGCCTTAAAAGCTTCATTGAAAAGTGCAACATTCTTATTGAGCCAAAAAGTATTAAACAAGAATTCAAAAAAGTAACTAGAAACTTTGGAGTACAAAAGTTAGACTTTGAGCTGTTTTACAAGTCAGTAGTTCCTTGGATAGTTAAAAGTGCTTACAACAAGAAAGTGCCCCTTTTGGAAGACAAAAACAAGTTTTTCGTTGAGTTCGTTTTTGAATTCTTTGAAGAGAAAAACCAAGTGCTTGAACAAATCCAAGTGCCCGAAGCTAATTATGCCAGACTTGAGTTCCTGCCAAAACCGCCTGCTTTGTTCTCTGAGTTGCTAGAATTTAACCCAATCCAGAAACCTTTGCTACCAATCAACCTAAACAGCATAACCACTTATAAAACCTGGAAAAAAGCCAAGAATCCTAAGTTACTTATGATAGAAGACGAGAAATTTATTTGGAACCAAGTTTACTTGCCAGAGAACCTTTCAGAAGTTGAGTACAGCACTGAGTCAGAACACTCTTTTGAAATAATTGAGCCTGAAATCAGCAAGTTTTCTAAGGCAATTGACTGCTTTTTAGAGAAACTAAACAAGCTCTCCAGCAAAGTTTTGGGCTGCCTCGAGTACCTTTTCCTTAAAGTAGTGAATTTGTTTACTGTAGATAGCGGCAAACTAGAAGAAAAGCTAAGGGAACTAGAAATCGAAAATGAAATGGTAGCTGAAACTGCAAAGCTGCCTTGTCCTGACTGGGAGAGTCTGTGCGAAATCTTAGGCAGTAGAATTGAAACTTCTAAAGCAGAGGCCGAGCATGAAATCAGGGGCGGGTTTGTGTTTGAGATCAGAAATAACTCACAAAACTTTTCAGCTGTAATTTTCCACACTATTGAAATACTGACTTACTGCTGGACAGGAATGTACTCTGGAATTGATTTCTTCGAAAGTACTAGAAAAAGTCAGGAGTCTTTTGGTAACTTCAACATAAGTGTTGACTACTGGGACTATGTGTTTTACTCAAGCATAGGGTCTGCAGTGGTGTTGGTTGTTCTGGTGTTTTTTGCACGCAAGCACATCAAAAAAGGCACTTTGGCTATAAGCGAGGACGGAACTGATGCTTCTTTTCCCAAGCGTTCAGTACTTTCTGTCAAAGTTCTGTCAGTTACTGAGCAAAACTATGTACTTAAACTTAGTCTGTAACATGTTAAGTGGCATAGCTTGTAACTTTGACGAAAAAGAACTAATAGCAAAAGAGATGGAGTGCTTTTCTCAAAGGCACTCTCTTAAGTACTTTGTACCTAGTGTAGTATGCTTCCTAGCTTACTATCCCATAGCAACTCTATTGTACCCCAGCATGCAGTACCAAAATAGGAACCTTGATATAAAATTTGACTCAACCTTTTTAGTGTTGGAGTCTCAAGGAAAAGTAATCATTGCTTCTTTTGGGGTGTTTTTCAACTCTGATTGGGTTTGGATGAAGCTCTCAGTGATGATTTTGGTGTTTGTCTTTTTGTTCATTCTGAGTTTTAAGATGCAGCCTTGCATATGTAAGTCTTACAATGTTATCAAGATTTTCGCTTACCTTTTGCCTTTGTGGACGTGTGGGTGTTCACTCCTAGTTATCATTTTTGAAAACCTTGACGACAAGAGTGCTATTCTTGTTATTGTGAGGTATGTTGCTTTGCCTGTCGGAAATTTGGTGATACTGGTTTTTATGGTTGCTAAGTTCTTAACTACCAAATCAAGTTTAAAAGAATTGTGAGGGCTAAGTTTTAAATGGCAGTTATAAGCTAATAAATATGATCATAATGATTCTTGGGTTGTGCCACGCTGCCACCGTTACCCAAATAGCCGGGCCCAACAGAAGCATTGTCAACCCTGGCGGGTTCTATGGCTTAAGTAGTTTGTTTCTAAAGGGGGTCTTTGAAGATTTGAATCCGGATAGTTACCAGGTCAAGTTAGGAGCGACAGCCCAATGCCAAATACTTTCTGTAAAACCAGACGAAATAGAGTGCCTTACTCCTGGCTGGGATAGTCTTGCTGGATTTTCTCCCGGTTTGGAGGTTCTGCATAACTCAATCGAAATATATGCAGCCCTTTCATTTGAATGGCTATGGTACCCCGACCCTTTGATTAGCTTAATGCCTAATGAAGCAGCTGCTGGGGATTCTGTTAACTTTTACTTTCTTGCTTTTGAATCTAATAAAGCTAACCTTAAACTCCAAATTGAAGGAGTCAGTGCTACTTTTGAACCCAATGTTTTGGAACAGTACTCAGCTCCATACGTTATAAATGTCCAAATAGGGCAAAACGTTCATGAAGACCAAAGCATGGTGTATGAACTCTATGATAGTCTTGAATCAGCTTATGTAGTGGAGGGACTTATGTGGCCGGGTGCAAGTTACACACTGGAAGGAAATGAGTACTGGTTTAGAACTATTGCTGCAGTTGACACTGTTTCTGTAGGAAACTCCTTGACCATAACCGGGAATTCATTTCCGAGTGACCCTTCTAGAGTGAAGGTGGATATTTATGGAATTGAGTTTCCAGTTACTCAGGCTAGCTTTGGGACTATAGAATGCACCAACGAAGGCTACTTAGGCTCAGGAGCTGCGGATTACTACGAAGGAGGCGCAGGGCTTGTGAAGGAAACTTACACTCCCGGAAACATTAGAGTGGATAGTGAATTTGTAAGCAAAACAACCATTCCTTCGGGAGCTATAGCTACAACCATGGAAAACTACGACTCACTCATCTATGGGCTGTTTAAGGCTCCTTACAGTGGAAACTATATCTTTTACACTTCTTTCAGAGGAAGTGTTAAGGTGTTCTTGAGTTCAGACTCTAGTCCTTCAAACAAGCAAGAAATCATTAATTCAAGCCAGGAGTCAGATGAGTACCTGTACTTCGTGTCCACAGACAATCAGTCAGGCCCTATAGCCTTAGTGGCAGGAGAGTCCTACTACATTGAAGTAGAACACTTGAGTTCTGGAGGGCGCAATTCTTTTTCTTTAGGAATAGAAATGCCAGGCACTGGAAAAAAGAATGGATTTCCTATGGTCAAAAGAGTGGATGTTAACTCTAACACCCTTGACTCTAATTACCCTTTCAATTATAAAGGCCAAACCAAAGAAATATTTACCTCTATTGACTGCACTAACAGCAATTACTTTCAACAATCTTACATTGGCGAAACCTATTTTAACTTGTATGTTTACTGCTATGGCAACTATCTTTATGCGCTGCTTCCAAGCTATATAAATCCTGTTTCTTCTGACCTAAAATTCAACTTAGGCGGAACTTTAATTGAAGGAGAAACTCTACGCGAAGCTTCTTCAAATTCCCGATTCTGGTTTGTGATCCCTTCAGACTTTTTGCGCACTTACGAAACCAAACCTCAGCTAAGGGTATGGATTGATAACAGACTTGCTTTGTGCAGAGGAGACTGTTCATTCCAAGTAATTGTCAAAAGCTTTTCTGAGAGCTCAAAATTAGTCACAATTACTGGGGAGAACCTACCAACTGACACCTCTAAACTTCAAGTTAAAGTAGGACCTATGGACTGTAGCATTACAACAAACTCAAACGTTCTGATAGAGTGCGAGCTGGACTATTATGTTACTGGAGACTATCGTCCAGAAGTTACTTATAATCAGCAACTCATTGCTTTAGACCTAAGTATCAACAATTTTCTGTCTTTTTCCTGTCCTCCAAACTGTCTAAAGTGTCACTCCTCCTCAGTATTTGACTGTTTGGAGTGCGAGAGGGGGCACCTAGTTCAAGGAGTATGCAATCCAGTATGTCCTACAGGCTACTCCTGCTCCTCTACTGGTTCTTCCCTTACCAGTAACTTTGTGTTCCATCTTGAACTCAACACTATGCAGAATGTAGTGACCGACTCCCAGAGTTCAATCCCAGTGCTTTCAGGAGTCAATAGTCAGTTCCACCCTTTTTTTGAGCAGACTGACCCTTACCCTTCCAAAGACAGAGGGTATTACTTCAGGGGTACTTCTGTTATGCAGTTGCCTCCTTATGATGATATTAAAAGTCCTTTGCTGGTGGTAGCTCCTGAGTTTACTGTGAGTATTTGGACTAGACCTACTTCTGGTTCAGGAACACTGCTTTCCAAGAGACAAGGAGACTCAGGCACTTTGGAAATTGAGCTTTCAGACTTTAGTTTGTCTGTGCTAAACAATGATTTTCCTCAATTTAAACTAAGCAACTACTGGGAACTAGTGACGGTTAGGTCCTTTATAGAAGACTCTGAGTTTAAGTTAGAAGGCTACTCCAATACAACCAGAGTTTTTTCAAAGAGTTTAGGAGCCAACTGGCTCAAAGATGCAGACTCTGAGTTCTACTTTAGTATTGGAGCCAAAGCAAACAACTCAGAAAGCTTCACTAGCTTCTTCGAAGGGTTCATTTGGGAAGTAAGGCTCTACAACTCAAAGGTTGACTTAACAGACTTAGCAAGTTCTAACTGCAAAAACTGTGAAACGTGTCCCCTTGACAACTCAAATGATTGCTTGCCAACTTGCGAAATAGACGAGTTCTGGGACGGACAGAAATGCCAAGCATGCAATCCTGGTTGTAACTTTGGGTGTGTCAACAACTCTACTTGCACTCTCTGTGGAAACGACCTTTGCACTGAGTGCCTGTTTGAAAAGTGTACTAATTGTGCAGAAAATGCATCAGTAAACTCTCAAGACACTTGCGAGTGTGACCAAGGCTACATCGAAGAATATGGCTTTTGCAACAGAGGCACTTTCCAAGCTTCCTTAGAGAACAAGGACAACACCCTGACACTGAGCTTCTCAGAGAATCTTAACTCTTCTTTAAAGGAATCTGACTTTGAATTCTCAGTTCAAAACAAAAGCATTCGTTACACCTATGAGTTTCAAGAAATCGATCTCAGTACTTACAAGTTTACCCTTGACTTTGACTCATATGTTTCAAAGGGCGAAGTAGTGTTTTTAAACCTAAGCTCTGTAACTAGTAAATCTAATTACGCTTTAAAAACTCCAGAACTCCAAGCTTCTCTTTATGAACATGACCCAGCAGGTCTCCTAACTCAACAAGCCAGAAAACAAGCACAAGTAGTAGCTTCGGGAGCAGTAGCTGCTACAGCTTTTGCTAGTGTATTAAATCCTAACCCCTCAGTTCTGTGGAAGCTTATGAATACTCTAGAGATTCTGTACTACATCACTTTAAGCAGTAACTCCCTTACACCCGAAGTTAGAGGCTTACTAGAAGGAATGGACTTTTCACAACCCCTTAAGCCTTACCTTGACCCAATTTTGAACTTGATCATGGGCAGTAGCTCCACAAGCTACTCTTCAGGAGTTCCAAAAGACTTATTTTTGATTACAGCTGCAGGCAACTTGTTTGCTTTGGTAGTTTTACTGCTACTTTGGCCAGTTATAAAGCTTTTATCCAAACTAAAAATTGACTGGCTTAAAAAGCGACTTAAGAACTACTTAAAAGAGTATAGATACAACCTGTTTATGAGGTACTGGATTCAGTGTTACTTAGACATGGCAATAACTTGCTTTACCCAGCTCTCAGTGCTTCCTGAATTCAAAACTTTTGAAATCATAAACTTAGCATCAGCTTGCTTAGTGGCCTCTTTAGTGCTGGGTACTCCAGTAGCTTTTTACGTGTTTATTTTTAAAAACAAAACCAAAATAACTACTTTGAGTGAAGAGTCCAAGTTCTACAGAAGGTGGGGAACTTTGTTTTACGAGTTCAGGTGCAGTTCTACCCCCAAAGCTGCCTACGCTTATTTTTGGTTTATAGTAATTAGACTGATGCTTGCAGCAAGTTTAGTGTTCTTAAAGAATTTTCCTTACATCCAAGCTGCTGCTAACGCAGGAGCAGTGCTTACTTACACCTTTTTTACTATACTTGTGAGGCCCCAAGCTGAAAAAAGCCAACAAGTAGTAGCTATTTGCAGCGAAATAGCAGTGTTTGGGGTATTTTTGCTAGTTACTTACTTCTTCAACGCCAGTTGGGAAGCCAACTTTGGAAGTATTGAAAATGCAATAACTTACTGTATAGCAGGAGTTATTATGGTTCAAACAGTTCTAGCTGCTTTTGGCTTGGTTTATACAGTTTATTCCTGTTTAAAGTGCAAAAAAAAGAAAGTACTTCCTTCCCTTAACGAAAGCAGCGTGTTTGAAATAAACAGAACTAGCATGGAAATTATCCAAGCAACTAACAATGGCGACTTAAAGGGTCCCCCTGCTCCTGTAAACTTCTTCAGAAGGAAACGCAAGTAAGTTAATAACTTAAGTCAGTACGTACCGTAAATTAATTGGAATCAGTTTGTAAACATCTCATAAAAATGAATTTAGAGCCACCTCCTGGGTTTCCTAACAAACCCAACAGAAAAGTCAACTTTGAGGAGTTTCTAGCAAAAAGCTGGGAAGGCTTCTCCCAAAAATCTCAACTTTCCCAGGCAGAAATTATGCACCCTGCAGTTTCGCAGTGTCTTTCTGGCATACTGGATGACGCCCCCACTCTTTCTTCGAGCAGTGAATTCGACGCATCTACTTTAGACGTTTCGGGGAACTTGTCTGCCTTGCCTTCGCTCTGTCGGACCAAAAACGGGTCCAAAAGAGTGCAACAAATCATTGCTAAATCCCGGCCAGAAGAAATCGACAAGATTATTCAGGCACTTTTGACTGACGTCGCTGAACTGATGTGCGATGTATACGGGAACTACATGTGCCAAACGCTCTTTCAAAGCTGCAGCAGTGCTCACAGAGTAGTGCTGCTTCAAGCTATGGAAAACAAACTAGTGAAGATTTCTCAGGACGGAAGAGGAACCCACAGTTTGCAAACCCTCATCAGCTTGGCTAACCTTCCTCAGGAAGAGGCTGTTTACAAATCAGCTTTCACTGGTCATATATATAGGTTAAGTACTCATGCCAACGCTACCCACGTAATTCAGAGACTCCTTGTTACATTTAAAAACAGTCATTTTATCATAAGGGAAATTATGGGTCGCGTAAAAGAACTTGCAATGGACAAACTAGGCTTGTGCGTGATCAAGAAGTGCGTGAACGACCCCCAAGTGTTTACAGAACTGACTTCAGACCCACTGATGCTTATGCAAGATCCCTACGGCAACTACGCTATGCAGCACCTCATCGACACTTGGCGAGAAGAATGCAGCTTCCAAATGATTAACGCTATGAAAGGTAGATGTGCGCAACTAAGTATACAAAAGTACTCCTCAAACGTAATGGAAAAATGCATGAAAGAAGAAAAAATGAGACACGCCATCGTGAACGAATTCATTCAAGAAGAAAAACTTCCCTTATTGCTGAACTGTCCTTATGGGTGTTACGTGCTTAGGACCTCTGCTCTCGAGTCAGAACCCCTACTTAGAAACAAACTCAGAACTGCCATTATGGAAGTCATACCCCAACTCCACCAAAAGAAGTTAAAAGCAAGATGGGACGAGATACTTAACTCGTTAAGTTAATATCTGAATTAATTAGTCAACCTTTCTCATTAAGTTAGCTATTTGGGTCTTCACTAAATTGCGCGCAGGGAAGAAAGAGGACAGGAAAGCACATAAAATACTGCCTACAAAGACAGCTATAGTCACTTGCCAGGGAAATATGAATGGCATTGGCAAGTCAGTGAATATGATTTGCTGAGCCATCATTGTCCAGGCCACTGAAGTCCCTATAAGCAGTCCCATAAGTCCTGCAGAGAATATCAAAACAAACCCTTCGTACACGTAGAGCATGGAAACTCTGAATTTGGTCATTCCTGTGGCTCTGAGTATAGCTATTTCTTTGCTTTGTTCAAGCATGTTGGCTGTCATTGAACTCACTAAAGAAAAGAAGCACAAAAACATTGCAATGAACGTCACTACTGAAAACACAGTCCCCATAAGTGCTGCACTTTCGTCTGCACTTTCTTTGGTTTCTCTGTAGTCCCACACGCCTACTTGCCAGTTTTTGTCTAAGCCTTCAATTGTCTGGTCAAGCGCAGCGTAAAGGTTGTCGATCTTAGTTTCGTCTTCAGTGTTTAGCTTTATCAGAAGTCGGGCCATAGGAATATCCGCTATGCTCGAAGCCCCTGGTATCAAGTCCACAAAGGTAGGCAGGCTAACTATAAAGTCTTGGTTGAGGCTTTGGGGGTACTTAGAAAAGTCAAACCCTGAAAGCGAGTCCAAAAAGGCAATAGGGCGCATTTCTCGGTAGTAGTTGTTGTTCTCTTCGTAGATTTGGAGCAGGAAAGTAGAGTCTTTAGAAAGTTCTAAGTCCAGCTTGTTCTTGAAAATAGACCCCATAAGTCCTCCTTGAGTGCCCTTAGCAGTGTAGAGCTGTTCTGTTAAACTCAACCCAGTGCTTTCCTGCTCTCCAATGAAGTTAAAGTCTTCAAGTATGGTTTCCATTAAGTTAGGCGAGACCCCAATTACTTTTGACTCAAACTCATAAGCTTTGCCTAGGTTTTTGATAAGCACTTTTTCGGCACCGTTTACAGAACTGTAGAGTTGCTGGGAAACCCAAGAGTAACTGTCTATGATATCACTGTAGTCGTCCATAATGGACTCTAGACTTGACACTGGAAGAGTAGTTTCTTCAAACTGGCCTAGTCTTACTCCCAACTTAACACCGTGGAAAGCCAGTGACTGGTAAGTAGAAGTTGTAAGTTGCATCTGGTAAGACACTGATAAAAATATTATGAAACCAAGAGCCAGTGCGTACATAACAGCTGTTTTGCGGTTTCTGAGTCTGTGAGCTGCAAGGTTCTTTAAAGTTAGTTTGCGGAGGGCTGTTTTTTCAAAAAACAAAAACAAGAAAACAGTTAGTTGTTCAAGCAAGTACTGGATATTGAGTGTCAGTAGCACAAGGCCTATCAAAAAGCCGATCAGAGTTGCCAAGAAGATTCCTAAAAACAACTGAATGTTAAAGGATAAAAGCGCCAAAGGCAACAAAATGTACACACTTATTCCAAAACCCACTGTTATCACTCCAAACACTATCAAACTCATTTTAACAGTTTTGTCTGAAGTGTCAATGTGAATAGCAACTGCTTTTGATTTAGAGTGTGAAACGTCAAGTGCTTCGCTTAAGTCGCTGTAGAAAACAGTCAATAGCGGTTCCAAACCTGCCACTATAGGCATTAAAAACCCTAAAGACACCGCTAACAATATAGCACCCCCTGTTGGGGCAATGTCAAAGCCCACACCTATGCTGTTTTCAAACATTCCAGAAATTAAGTAGTTCGCTCCAAAAGACAAAAGAATCCCAAAAACAATAGCTGGAATGATGAACAGCAAAGACTGCGAAAATATCAGCAGGACAAGACCTAGTTTTTTGAGCCCCAGAACCCTAATTACTCCTAGTTCAAAGGTTTTAGTTTCCACACTCACCATCAACAAGCTGTAAATAAGGATCACGCTCAGCATAAACAAAATAAAAAGAATCATGTTGAGCAAAATCCCCAAAAACACCGCTACGAACCTATAGTTGTTGAGGCTCTGCAGCACTGGCAAGTCTGCATCCACAGGGTAAAAACCAAGTTGGTCCACAATCTTGGCCGCGTAGTTGGTAACTTCTTTTTGCACACTGTCGTAGTTAGAATTCATGTAGGGGTCTGACCTAGGTTCAGGCATAGTTATAAGTACTTCTTTAGAAAACTCGCCTGCATCACTGTTTTCTAGAAACTGCACGAAGCCTGAATACTCAGACAGTCCCCTCCACAAAAAGCTGTCTTCTATAGCGCTCTTGTACAGAGGCAGCAAACTGTCCATTTCTGCAAGTATCTTCTGGGTGCTTCCTGAGTCTGGCAGTTTGCCCTCTAAGCTTGTAAAAAGGTCTTGAATCACTAGATTAAACCCTATGTTGAAGTAAGCAGTGCCTTGGGCTTGGTAGTCGTCAGAATAGTTCCCGTAAGTGTAGTACACATTGAAAAACCATCCATAGTCATTAGGAAACACCGTTATCTGGTCACCAACTCTCACACCTAAGGTTGCTGCTAGTTTCTGGTGCATAAGGCACTTGCCTTTTTGGATCTTTCCGAAGCTCCACTGTCTTCCAATTTCAATGTCTTTTTCGCGTTCAGTGTCCATAAACACCAAGTCTACGTCTTTTTCTTCGCTTGTGCACTGTTCACAGTCTAAAAAGGCTTCGTTAAAGTCTACACGAGGACTCATTCTGTTTGTAGTTTCAATTGCACTCTTGAACCTTGTATAGTTCAAAAGGGTGTCTTCAAAGCGGGGTTCAAACCTTAGATCAATTTCTCCTGCTTCGCCTTCAGCAGTTCTGAGGAAGATCAAAGGAGCATGTTCAAGCACTGTTTGAATCACTGCTGCAACAGTCACTACGATTAAGCAACTTATAAAGGCTAAAGTGAAGTGGAGTTTCCTCCTTCCAGCTTCAGTGACTCCATACCGGAGGTAAAATAGCAAGTGGTATACAAATTTCATTTTTCTGCTTTTACTGAAAACAACTAAATTAAACCTAAGATTAGTTAGTGGGCGAGTGCAGGGTTTTTGACGTACCTTAAACTGCACCACTTGCACATTTCAGGCTTGGAAGGGTCCTTCTTGTTGAGCTGAATGTAAACTACAGGGTGTCCCATTCCCATAGTTTGGACTCCAGAACAACGCACTACGTCGTCGTCCACTACGATTGGAGGGATCTTATGGACCCACTCTTCTGCATTGGACAAGTGAGTCAGTTTACTAGCTTGGTGGGGCTTCGTTACGTCAACTGGGCTTCCGTAGATGTCTTTAGGAATAGTAGGGGCGCCAGTCCACTTAGACACGCACCTTACAACTTGTCTTATTAAAACCATATATATTATGTCCAAGCAGCCTAACTTCGAAAACATTCCTTACACATCCAGAGAGTGTCACAAAAAGCGTAAGTCACTTTTAGGCGACATTCTTAAAAGTGACCACAAAGAACTTTCGGACTTTGTGAACAACGAAATGGAAAGCATCAAAAACCAAGGAGCAGCTTATGGAGTTTTGGCAGTCACTGCAGGAGTGGCGCTTACTTACATTAAAATTCCAGTGTTCAAAGCACACGTCCCTGGGATTTGTCTGGGACTAACTCTGGGTTACTTAGTTGGTGGGCTTAGTGGTATGGAGTTAGGCCTTCCTCAAGTAGTTGAAAAATTAGGAGTCATCAAAGAAAACCAAGACTTAGAGAACCGCAGAAAAGAAGTTTTAGAGAAGTGCAAAACCTTTTAAGTAATCTGGTTAGTTATTTGAATAATTTCTGCTGCTAAGCCTAGGCGAGTTGTCTACTTTCGAGTTGTAAAACTGGAATCCCATTCTAGGGTATTCGTTAGTGAGATTACGTTTGTGCTTAGACTTACTAGCAAAATATTCTTTAGGGGTTTGGTTGCTGTTTCGTATTTTTGGGGTTTCCAATACTTTTAATTGTTTTGACTGGTTTTGTTGTTCCATTGAAAAGCTAAGTGAGTCTTTTCTTGGGTTGGCACTCATTCTAAGTTCTGAACTTTTCTTTGGGCTTTTGTTTCCCCGATTAGTTGCATATGAGTTAGCTGGGCTTAAGTTCTTTAATTCAGGCAATTCATAAGAATTCCTGGGCTTATTGTTAGAGGAGTATTTTGGAGTCTGGGAAACTTCTTTGGCTGATAACTTCAAGGGGTACAGGCAAGTAGTGTCTATGTCGCCAAATTTGTTGACTTTCGTCATTTTGTTTCTGAAGCGTTCTCTGAATTTCTTTGAAGCCATTAAGTTTGATTTAATTATATTAGCTGTTTTTTGTCTGGAAACTCCCGGCTGTGGTGAAAAAGGCTCAAATAAAAAAAGTTGAAAATATTATATCAACAGAATTAACAAGCTGAGCTCAGTAAGTTTGGATACCTGGATTATTACTGGTGTTACTTAGTCATGTTAAGTATTTCTATAAGCTTCTCAATTTCACTTTTAACAAAAAGAAATTCGTATTCTTTGTCTTGAGACTTCTGGAGCTTCTTAAACCGAGGCTTTACATAAAGCAAAAGGCTTTCTCTGGAACTTGGGTCTTCTAGCTTATAAGCTCTTTTTAAAAACGACCTGTAGAGCTTAAGTACTTTTGAAGCAAAGATAAAGTCCTTCAACCCGTACATGATTATAAGATGGCAGGACGCATTAAAACGATTGCAAAGGAGTTTTGGATGCCTGATGCTTGCGTTAAAAACTGCGTTAGCTGTGACACTCAGTTTGGTACTTTCAAAAGAAAGCATCACTGCAGGTACTGCGGTCTGATATTTTGCTCAGTCTGTACAAGGCTTCCCCACAGACTCCCAAACGGAACCCTAGTGGACAGGTGCTGCGAGCAGTGTTACTCTCAGATCAACAAAGACATATGCTTTTTAGATGACACGAATGAAAGCTCTGTGTGGATTCCTGAAGATTATCTAAGTGAAGGAGGGAGTTTTGCTATTCCTAGTTTGTACTTCCAAGAATCAGACGAGTACCAAGAGGATTACTTAGTTGAAACACTCCAAGAGAACGCTATTGAGGTGTTTATTGAAGACATTAAGTCTGCTGACTTTGCCAAGCACGAAGCTTTTGACTTCTTGGAAAAAAAGTGCAGTGAGATCCTGGACAAGAAGCTGTTGAGTCAAGATTGGTTGCCCATAATTTTGAATTTAGTTAAGCAAGCAGTGGAAACAGTTATTTCTTCAGTGCTTTTCAGAAAAGACTTAATGAACCTAAACAGGTACTTAAGGATCATTAAGATTTCTAACTTAGACAAAAGTCGCTCTAAGTTCATCAGAGGAATAGTGTTTAAGAAAAACGTTGCACACAAAAGAATGAGGAAAAGCATCACTCAAGCCAAACTCTTAATGCTGGAAGGATTTGCTGACTTCTTTGGAAACGACTTAAAGTTTGTTTCTATGGACACTATTATAGACCAAGAAAGTGAGTTCTTGAGCATTTTCGTTAAAAAGATTGAAAAAGTAGGTGCTAACATGGTGCTTGTTGAAAAGGGAATGTCACAAAGTGTAATTAACGAACTTCAAAAGTTAAACATCACTGCTTTCATCAATGTGAAAAGAAACATACTGGACCAGATTGCCCGTGTCACTCAAGGAAAGGTGCTTTCTTCAATTGACCAAACTTCCCACATGAGTGACTTTGTAGGAGAGTGCGAGTACTTCAACTTGCAAAAAATAGGGAAGAACTGGTATGTTTTACTAGAAAACCCGACAGACGAAACTCTAGGAGGCAGCTTAATCATTGCAGGAGAAAGGCCTCAAGAAGTTGAGACGGTCAAAGAAGTGCTGCAGCAAGTCACTGTTTTATACAGAAACCTTAAGTTAGAAAAACTCTTTTTCAACCAGATATCTATAGCACCCTCTACTTCTGTGTTTGGAGAGTTTGACTCAGAAAGTTTCTCATTCAAGTACTTGTTTTTGTATAAAAACAAACTTTGCAAGAAACCTAAGAAGATGCTAGTGAACTTTTATAAAAACGAGGACAAAGCTTTGGGGGAATTTGTTGTCTCTTCAATTAAGCAAAGCTGTGAACTCTGTTACAAGTGCAGAAAACCCTGGAAAGACCACAGGTTTTACTTTGTGAAAGGCACTGAAAGACTGAGTTTGTCCATGCAAGTTTCTGACCCTTCTTACCTGAACGAGTTCGAAATCAGGCTAACTACTAAGTGTTCTAAGTGTTCCAAACAAACAAACCTAACAGAAACTCTGAAGTTTTCTGTGTGGGAGTACTCACTGTTTAAGTTCATCAGTAATTTTTTTAGTGGGTTTTACTTATTACAGATTAGAAACAAGTGCAAGCACGATGCTTTCAAAGACAACAAGTTTATTTTTGAAATAGGTCCTAACACAATAGAATTCACTTGGGAACCTAACCAAGTCTTTGAGTTACTGCCCAACACTCCTTACATGAACTTAGAAGCTTTGAGTCAAATGTTGGAGTCCTGTTTTGGAGACTTAAAACTTAACGCTTTGAAAGTAATTGAAGACCTAAGGGAGAAGTACATTGAACTTCGGACTAAACTAACTCCCCAACTCGACCACCCCAAGCTTGACTCTTACGACTTAGAAATGTTGATATTTGACACTGACTCCGTTTTCGAAGAAATCAAACTCATCTACACCGAAATCACTGAGCTTAAAATAGAGGACTTCAAAAACTTTTTAGAAGTAGAAACTATGAGGAGGAAAACCTTCCTTGGAATAATCAAAGTCAAAAGTTCTCTGCACCAAACACTTGAAAACCTTATTAAGCTTTCAAAGGGAGAAAAGTTGGCTCCGCAGTCCAAAAGTATGTCTTTGAAGCACAGTAAATCAGTAGCAGACCACTTGGACAAGTTAGATAAAGAACCTGAGTCCAAGTCGTTTGCTTACAGTTTGCCGCCAGACGAAAAGTTTTTTGGGAGTTCCCAGTTTCAGTACATGAAGAAGGGCAGCCCAACTCTTCCTACAGGAATTGACGATATATTTATTCCAGTGGAATACACAGACCCCTTTTCTATTATATCATACGTGCTGAATTCGCAGTCTTACCAAGAAGAAGTGCTTAGTTCTATGAACTTAAACGAAAACAGAAATGAGTTGATAGAAAACGAGTTGCTGGCAGCTAACTACAAGCCCTTTAAAACGTTTTTCAGTTCTTGTTCTAAAGAACTAGAGCACTTGATTTCAAATTCTTGTTTGAGTACTTGGGTTTGCTCTAACGTTTACTACAGTGTGTCCGTGTTTTTTCCAAGACAGTTCCACGCAATTAGACTGTACTCTTCTGAGAATCACTTTGAATTCTTGCTTTCAATAGCCCAGTCACTCACTAAAGAATCCCACACTCTAGGGAAGAGTGGAGCTACTTTTAGGTTTTCGCACGACAAACGGTACATTCTTAAAAGCATTGAAGAAAAAGAGTTCAAGATGTTTGTAGACTTAGCACCTAACTACTTCAGACACACCTGCAAAAAGTTCTTCCACGCTATGCCTTCGCGACTAGTTAAGACTCTAGGTGCATTTTGCATTAACACTAAAAAAACCAGTTCAAAAGAAACCACTGAATGGCTCTTGCTGTTTGAGAACCTGAACTTCAACATGCACGAACCCACAAAAACCTACGACTTAAAAGGCGCTCTCAATCAAAAAAGAAAAGTACTTGAAAAAGACCCTAAAACCAAAATGGACCTTAACTTCTTAGAAGACTTCCAAGGGTTGCCTATAAACCTGCCTAAAGAAATCAAAAGGTTCTTTGACGCAGCAATTTGGAATGACTGCTTGTTTCTTTCAAAACAAAACATAGTTGACTACTCACTTTTAATCAAAGTCAACACTGAAAGGAAAGAAATAGCAGCAGGCATAATTGACTACATCGGACAGTACACTTTTGAAAGAGCAATTGAAAGTAAGTACAAAAAGGTCGTGGGAACTGAAATGCCTACCATCACTCACCCAGCTAACTACAAAAACCGCTTCAGGAAACAACTTACCTCTAAATTCTTTATGTCAGTCGAAGAGTAATGTAACTATAACTAGTTATTTAATCTTGTTTAGCAGCACTTGAAGCTTTAGGGATGTAAGAGGTTGCGAGCTCTAACTGCTGGTTTGCCATGTTCTTTATGTTTTTGGTCTGCTCCACTAAGTCTATTCCGATGAAGTTCTTTAGGGCATTCACTACAAACACCACTAATGTGCTGATCCACAACCAAGCAAATAAGCTCAAAGGAAGACTGCCAACTACCAGTAAAGCAGCCCCCAGTTGGAAAGCGTAACTTTGGTGGGAGTATGTTCTGAAGAACCCTATAGCTTCGTTTATGGATGTATAAGTGACTTCTAGAACCTCTGGCAAAACTTGATCAGGAATGGGGGAGGATTCCTTCGAAAGCACTGGACCAAAGAAAGTCTGGTAAAGCTGACTTCCCACCAAAACAACTATTAGGAAGTTTATTCCTAGTTGCAAAGCTGAGTACTCCATTAGCCACAGAGTCAGAAACACCAAGTTCGCTCCCAAGAAAGCCCCTCCAGACACCAAAGGATTTTCCCAAGAAACCAGGTGACAAGCTTTGGAACAAATATTCTGAGCCTCCATTATTTATCAATAACACTTAATACAGAAATAATGGATTCCTTGGAAGCGCCATTGGTAAGGAAAAAGTCCTGGTCACAACGCACTTTTGGGAAGATGGAAGATGGGTCTATGAGAGCTACCTTGTTTACACTAACAACCACTTCGATGGAAACTGGATGCTTGTCTTTGCCATTAGCGCTTAAGTATGTAGGAATCATTCCAGGTGTGGTTCTGATAGTTCTTGCAGCTTTAGCTTCTCTGATAGGGATGAACAGTATTTCTCGGGCTGCAGAAAGACAAAAAGTATTTGAGTACTCTGGACTTGTAGCAGTTCTGCTGGGAAAGGTTCCCTCTGTAGCTCTGGAAATCATCATCATAACTTATATTTTGTTTCAGCTAGTAGGCTACCACATCCTTTGCATGCCTTGCATTACAGACTTTTCAAATCAGATTGGAGTTAACTTGGACGGCTTCGAGTACTACATTATGGGCTTTTACACCTTAGTAATAGTGTTTCCTTTGTCGTTGCAGAAAAAGGTATCAGAAATGAAGTTTTTGGCCATCCTTAGCATGGGAAGCATCATTTACATTGCAGTAGTGATAGTTATTCAGTTTCCCTACTACTTAAAGGAAAACCTACTGAATGAACTGGAGTGGTTCAAACTAGATACTAACTTCTTCTCTGCGTGTTCGTTTTCTTTGTTTGCGTTTGTGTGCCACATGAGTGTAGCTACAGTGTTTTCAGAAATGAAAAATCCAGTTATCAGAAGAATGAAGAAAGTAAACTTCAGAGCTTGCATGATTCAGTTGCTTACTTACATAGTTCTGGCAGTGTTTGGGTACTTGTCAGTGGTTGATGAAACTCCTTTGTTCATAACACAGCGAAGACCTCCACCTTTGCACAAGTCTGACTGGCTTATGAATATTGGTCGCCTACTACTAGTAGTGGTGATTTTGAACGTGATGGTTTTGTTTATAATTCTTTGCAGAATTAACATTATTTCTTTTGCAAACAAGCTAACTGCTGTGCAAGACAAAAACAATCTAGTGCACTTAGGAACCACTTTGTTCATCATTGGGTTCTCTGTGTGCGTACCTATACTAATTCCTGAAGCCCTTATAGTGGTTAACTTCTTAGGAGCAACCTCTGCAGTGTTTGGGTTTTTTTACCCTGCTTTACTGGAAGTAGCTAACAGCCGCCAAAAATGGACAGCTCCCAAGAACTTGTTCAACTTGATTCTTTCGAGTTCTGTGACTCTTGTTGGAGTTATCAGCGTTATAAATGCAGCACTTTTGTAACTCTGCCGAAACTTAACTTAGTTAATCATCTTAAAGTTATCTGAAAAATGTCAACAGCAGACTTAGATAGACAAATTGAACAGCTGAAAAGATGCGAGTATATCAAAGAATCCGAAGTAAAAGCTCTGTGCATTAAAGCTAGAGAAATCCTTGCTGAGGAAAGCAACGTCCAAATGATCCAATCGCCAGTTACCATATGTGGGGACATACACGGGCAATTTTATGACTTAATGGAACTTTTCATGGTGGGAGGCGACTGCCCTCAAACTAATTACTTGTTTATGGGTGACTTTGTTGACAGGGGGTACTACAGCGTAGAAACTTTGCTTTTGTTACTAGCACTGAAGGTCAGGTACCCAGACCGCATTACTTTAATTCGTGGAAACCATGAAAGTCGCCAAATCACTCAAGTGTACGGGTTTTACGACGAGTGTTTAAGGAAGTACGGGTCAGTAAATGTGTGGCGTTACTGCACAGAGGTCTTTGACTACATTGCACTGGCAGCAGTAATTGACAACAGGATATTTTGCGTCCACGGGGGACTCTCACCTAGTTTAAGTACAATTGACCAGATTCGAGAAGTTGACAGGAAACAAGAAGTGCCCCACGAAGGACCTATGTGTGACTTGATGTGGTCAGACCCAGAAGAAATCCAAGGCTGGAGCATGAGTCCCCGAGGAGCTGGTTATATTTTTGGAGGAGACGTTGTGTCCACTTGGAACCAAACAAACAACATTGAACTTATAGCCAGAGCACACCAACTTGTCATGGAAGGCCACAAAAGTATGTTCGACGACTCTTTAGTTACTGTTTGGTCTGCTCCTAACTACTGCTACAGGTGCGGGAACGTGGCTGCTATTTTGGAACTGGACGAACACCTTAACAGAAGTTATAAAACTTTTGAGGCAGCACCTACAGAAGTTAGAGGACCGCCTTCCAAGAACCCAGTAATGGACTATTTCTTATAGTTTAATATAATATGTTGAGAAGAAGACGGAAATCCTTGACTACGTTTGCGTCCAAAATTAGCCCTGAGCTTAGGTTTGTGATTAAAGCACTTAAAATTGACCCTGAAAACAGACCTAACAAAATTATCCAAAAACTTTCAGACTACTTAGGGAACTTAAAGTTCTTTAAGAAAATGAATCAAGAAGAACAAGGCAAAATACTGATGCTTTGCTCCAAGAGTTTTAAATACGAGTCACGTTTTGCAGGAGAATGCGTTTTTAGGCAGTCGCAAGAAGCCAATAAGTTTTACATCTTGCTGGAAGGAACTGCCAACGTGGTCAAATCCAAAGACACAAGATCAACAGTTTTAAAAGAACTAGAAAAAGGAGAGTCCTTTGGAGAAAGGGCCCTTATGTTTAACCTTCCGAGGTCTGCGACTGTGAAGTGCGTTACTGAATGCCATTTCTGCACTCTTAAAAAAAGCGAGTACAGAAAAATACTCGGAAGCTATATTGAACAAACCTTTGAAAAAATAAGTAAAGTTCTAAGTAACCTGCCTTTTACAAAAGGTTACTCTAGGAATGCAATTCAAAATATGATTTACTACACTGACACTAAACACTTTTACAAGAAGCAAAGAGTGTTTAAACAAGGAACTCAACTAGACGAAGTTTACATTATAAAAAGTGGATGCTTTGAGTTGTACAGAAAACTAAGAACTGGTTCTTGTAAGTCTTTGGCAAAATTACCTCTTAAGAGTGTACATGTGGCTTCTCTAGGAACAGGAGAACTTGTAGGTGAAGAGAATTTGTCAAAGGGTAACCCACTAAAGTATACCTGTGTGTGCTCTGAACCCGGAGAAATACTTACTGTAAATCGAGAATGCTTTTTTAGGCACTTCATCAAAGGAAAAGAAGCTCAAGAAGCTCTAAACAACTGCATTCACCATAAAAATGCTTTTAGAGAAGGTGTTTTGGAACAAATCCTGAAAGCTGGTAACACAGAACCTCCAAAACCCAAGCCAACCAGTTACAAAGACATTATGGTTTCAAGTTTGACTCCAAGTTCCAAAGTTCAAGTAAGCAAGGTAGGCCAGCTTAAAACTGATCGTTCCTTAGAAGATATGAAACACCGTAAGTTTCTAAAGCCACTTGTTTACTCCAACCCCAGAAAGTTGATGATTTCTGAAACCCTAAAAGCCAACTCTTGCAGAAGCCTATTTACTGGAATCAAGCTTGAGTAAACTATAATAAATATGCAAGAAATTCCCGCCCAAATAGACTTATGGCGCAATCGTTTAGAGGAATTTAAGAGTAGGCTATCTGATTTGCTGAGTAGTGAACTGCCGAGTTTTCTGAACAACCAACTAAACGCCCTATTTGAAGAAGGTTTAGAAGAGTTAAAAACTTCAAATTCACTGAAAGAAGGGATGAAGAAGCTCCTTTACAAAAACATAGACAGCAGCAACAAAAGCTTAAGCGAACTCATAGTAGACGCCAAAAAGGTTTTGTGGGAGAACCTTCCTGACCTGTGCATAAGCACTGAAGAAATACAAGCTATAATTACTCAAACAGCCCACAGAAAACAACTAGGTTTAATTGACAAAAAAAAAGACTTATACGAAAACAAAGATCGTGAACACTTGTGGATTTGGGAACTAGAAGACTTTCCACAACCAAAAGAAGTAATTAAAGAAAGAGTTCTTATAGGCAAAGTAGTGCGCCCCTTGTTTAAGTTAATAACTGAATTGCAAAAAGAAAACTTCAAGGAACAAGAAGCCTCCAAACACTACTCTGCTTACATACAGGCTGAAAAAGCTCTAGAAAAACTTAAAAACGACCAAGTTGCCCGGAAAAGGAAAAGAATCGAACTTGAAGAAGAAAAACAACTAAAAAAAGCTAAGTTAGAAGAAAAAAAGATCAAAAAACAAGAACAAGAGAAAAAGAAAGAACAAGAAAAAGAAAACAAACGCAAAGAAAAAGAAGCTAAAAGGCTTGAAGAAAAAAAAACTGACATCAAACCCATTTCTTGGTTTGTAACTAAACAAAATGTCTCTGACACCAAAGATACCCCTAACAAAGGCATCTTTAAACAACTAGAAAAACCCTTAACTCCACAAAGCTTCCAGCAGTTAGAGTTCACTCCAAAAGAAGGAGACTTGGAGAGTTGGGTTGTTAAGTGGAAAGGCGAACTCAAAACTCTGCACTCCAAAAAAGAAAGTTTCATCTACATCCATGACAGTGCACTGAAGCCTTACTACTCTGGACCCAACAAGTCTTTCCACCACAGAAACCCTTTTAAAGTTTTTGAAGAAGTTAACTACGAACGCGACAGTGAAGAAGAGTACGAAGAACTCTTTGGCGAAGACTTGGGCCAAGAGTCTGACTTAAGTTCAGACGAATTCAGCAGTGAAGAAGACGAAGCCATTTTTGTAGTGCCCGACAACTACTTTTCATCTGATGAAATAGAAGACGAAGACGTCCAGGTTTTTAAGTACGAAGCACCTAAGATCCAGCCTTTGAAGATCCATAATGAAACCAGTCCAGACTTGCTAGAACTCAAAGGTTTCAACATAGAAGGACAAACGTTTCCAGTAGTTTTAATCAAAAAAGTGACTCTAAAGAAAAGCATCGACGACCACTTAGAAGAACTAAAAGAAATAGGCCAAGGCAAGCAAAGCAAAAAAGAAATACTTTCTGAGTTTTTGGCTGTTCACTCTGACTTGTCCAAAGCTGCAGTGCTCAGGAAAGTAGACGAGCTCTTTGTGAAAACTAAAGGCGACAACAACAAGTTAACTTACTGTTTAAAAGAAAAAGAACCTTTAGAAGCCAAATAATTAATTAATGAACTCAGTAATTAGCAATGGCAGGCATAGATATTAGACTCTTTGAAACAGCTGTTGATAAGATCTTTATATGTGGCTACTGTTCTAAAGTAGCAGTGTTTCCTAAAATGTGCCCTCAGTGTCAGAACTTCCACTGCAGTTCTGAAGTTTCTAAGTGTCAAAGCTGCTCTTTCGAACTCACAGAACCCTCTGAAGTTTTGATGCGCTTTTACAAAGCCCTGACTTACCAGTGCCAAACTTGCAAAGCAAAAGTCACAATGGGGGAGTTCTCCGCACACCAAGAAGACTGCAAAAAGGTTGACGAGTTAACAGCACTCAGAAAAAAGGTATCAGAACTCATAGCTGAAAACGACATGCTTAGAAAAGAAAACGAGTACCTCAAAAAACAAAAAGCATCTAAATCTTCTCAAAAGTACATTAAAAAAGACCTTCCCAAACCCCCTCCTGGCAAAGCCCCTCTGCACCCCAAAGAACCGCTTGAAGAGCCAAAGAAATCCCCTTACGAAAAAGAATTAGCAGCCTCAATTATTCAAAGAGCTTTTAGACAAAGAGACAAAGGCAAAGTCAAAGACATACTAGCTAAAAAAAGAGCTGAAAACATGCACAAAACTTTCAAACGCAAACAAAGAGAAGAAGTCAAAGACGTTGCCAAAAACATCAACAACGTAGTTAAAAACTTACCTAGCAACCAAGAAAAGCACCATGCCAAAAGAGCCGCTGTAGAAAAAGCTTTGAAAAACAAGCGTAAGTAACTACTTAATTAAAATGGAAGTTGGAAAGGGAAGTTTTTGGGACAATTTAAAGTCAGAAAAAGAATCAGACAGGTCAATGCTTTACAGATACGAAATGGGAGGAATTGTGGTTTATGACTCCTCTGCTCGGATATCTGACGAAGACTTTCTAGACAATTCACCTCCAAAAACCAAAATAGTTGACCCATTAGTTAGAAGAGAACTGGACTCTGCAAACGAATTCGGTAAGAAATATTAAGACAGGAGTCAGTACCTGTATATGAAGGACTACGGACCGAAAAGAACTTACTCTGCAGAGTACACTCTAGTTGTTCCCAAAGAAAAAGTTCTGAAGTTCAACAGTCGTTTCGAAGCAGGTAACTTGAAAAAGGCTATAAAGGTATCAGACTACGAATACCACCTTTTTCTAGAGTACGACGTAGAAACCAAAGGCCACGTGCAGTGGTTTTATTTTTCAGTTACTAATTACCGAGAGAGGCAACCTGTGACTTTTAAAATCGTTAACTTTATGAAGCCTGAGTCTTTGTACAACTATGGAATGAGGCCTTTAGTCTTTTCAACTAAAAGTAAAGAAAAAGAATGGCACCGCGACGGAAGTGCAGTAACTTACTACCGCAACAGCATTCCTAGAAGCTCTCTGAACAGTTCTATAAAGCAGCACTACTACACACTTAGTTTTACCTTTACTTTTGAGCACAAAGAAGACACAGTTTACTTTGCACACTGTTACCCCTACACTTACTCAGACCTTATCAACCACCTGAACTCATACACTGAAAACGAAAAGTACTCAAGCTTCCTGAGAGTCAACACTCTTTGCAAAACTCTTGGAGGCAACGAACTGCCTGTGCTTACCATCACAGAAAACATCCAGTCCTACACACCTTGGGAAAAAGAACTTGAAAAAATCCAAAAAAGTGCTTCAGGCAGAAAAATTCTGAGACAAAGAGAAAACAGACAAAGAGGCAAAATGAAAGTCCTCGAAAAGATCAAAAACATAAAACTGGTCCAAGGTAAGGTAAATATAGATAGAAAACGAACACAACGACAAAAAAGGAGTAATTCTAAGTGCACGAGTCCACCCAGGCGAGTCCAACTCTTCTTACATGATGCAGGGCGCTATTGACTTTTTGCTAAGCGAAGCCAAAGAAGCCAAACTTTTAAGACGCAAGTTTGTTTTTAAAATAGTTCCGATGCTGAACCCTGACGGGGTGATCTATGGCAACTACAGGTGTTCTCTGCTAGGAGTGGACCTTAACAGGCGCTGGAAGAAACCCAACAAGCACCTGCACCCTACTGTTTACTGGAGTAAAAGGTTCATGCAGACCTTTGCAGAGGAGCACAGCGTTGTTATGTACTGTGACATGCACGGACACTCTAACAAGAAAAACATCTTTATGTACGGGTGCAAAGAGTACGGCGTAGGACTTGAAGAAAAGCGTTCTAACGTTTTAATGAAGCTTGTTCCTTTTTTGTTGAAGCGCAAAAACAAGCTTTTTTCCCTAAGTGACTCTAAGTTCAGAATGGAGAAGTACAAAGAAAGCTGCTCTAGAATTGTAGCTTACAGACAACTTGGAATCTGCAACAGCTTTACCATTGAAGCTTCTTTTTATGGACCTACACACTCAGCTGCCCTAGAAAACAGAGACCCCAAGCCTTCTGAACTTTCTGAAGATCCCCATATGCAAGTTCACCACCTTGAGTCTATAGGAAGAGACCTGTGCAAGCAACTCTATGTGTTTTCGAACAACAAAAGTTTTAGAACCGAGGTAGAAAGACTTTTGATGTTTTTGAGAAACGGCATAATGCCTCCTTTTTCAGCAAGGAGAAAAAAGCCTGTAAACAAGAGCCAAACTATGAGCAGCCAACCTGATCTTACTCAAGAACTAGAAACTGAAGAAGAGTCTGATGAGTCAGACTTTAGCTTAATGCAAGTTTTAGAAGAACTAAGCGAATCAGACTTGCCTCAAGACACCCCTGAAGAAGAAAGTGACAGTGGGGGTTCAGACTCAAATGCTTCAGACAACGACGACAAAAAACAAGAGTTCCTTTTCTTAAGTTCCAAAAAACGGAAACAAAAACCCTCCAAAAAAAGACAAAAGATCCCTAGGAACAACTCAAACGTAAGCTCCAAAAACTACAGAAAGGAAGCTGACTCAGTGCCTCCAGAGAGAAAAAGAGTAGACAGGTCACTTGAGTTCAGAAAGTCACCCATGCGGAGCATCTTAAGGTGCCCGCTAACGAAGCAGCCAGAAAAGAACCACAGAGAAGAAGAAAAACCTGTAATACTGCCTAAGAAGGTATTTTACTCGGGGCAACAAATCAGCCAAGACAAAAACAACTTCCAAGGAATTATAGTTACCTCTCTCTTAAACTCAAAACGAAGCAACGCTAACGAAGATTTTTTCAAAGAACTCCAAAAAATAATACTAAATAAAAGCAAAAAGAAATAATTAACCTTCTAGTTCTTCCACTCGTTTTTTGTACTCTTCAATGTTTTTGTTAATGTTTTGCATGCACTGGTTCAAGTGCGGTCGCAGCCATAAATTCAAGCACTCCCACAAAGGCTTGATAAGCACCGAAACAAACCCTATTTCGTTTTTGAAGTAGTAAACAGGCTCTTCTAGGTTCTTCATGAATTCTGAAACAGGCAGGTTTTGCTTGAGTTCTTCGTTGTACTGTCTAGAAAACTCCTCACAAACCAGTCTGCTCCACTTAGAAAACAAGTTGAACTCTTTAGCTGGGTGCGAAAGGTCTCCGCAGTGCACTAAGAATCCTGCAAGTTTTTCATAGTCTTGTTCTACAGTTCCTAGTGGACTTTCTTCTTTGTCTTTGAATCTCTCAGTTAAGCTAGAAATTATATTAAAGTGGCGGCTCATTTCAGTGTCCAGAATGCACGATATTATTAGTTTCCTTACGGCTTTGTAGGTGTCTTCGTTCATGTTTTGGAATATGTTAGTGGAGTTGTTTCTAAGTATCTGGAAAGTAAGTGCAGCGTGGTGGTTCTCGAGCACTGCGTTGTCGTTGTAAATAATAGCAAGTCGGCTTTGCCTGTTAACTTCAAAAGTATTCGTGTAGCCTGTGTGGCCTATATCGTGGCAAAGCGCTGATACTAAGATGGCTAGGAGTTCGTGAGGGTTAAACAGCTCGTCAGCTGGAGTTGCTGAAAGCAAAAAGTAAACAGAATGCATCACAGAAAACCCATGGTAAAAGTTATGAAAAGCGTTTTCGTAAATAGAGTAGTTTTCCTGGACTTTGCTGACGAAGTTCCTGAGTGTGCTGGACCTTATCAAAAACATTCTTTGCAGGTTAAAGTCCCTTAGCATAGCTCGGATGTACTTAAAGTGGTCTTTTACTTCAAAAGCGTCTAAGTTCCAGTTGCGAATGTACTCTAACTCAACACCTAAGTCTTCTATGTTTTCGTCTATGCTGAACTTTCTTGAGTAGCTGCGGCTGCTGTGGTGGTTCTCTACCCTTTCAGGTTGAGTGTACTCTTTCAGTCGGCTTTTGATTTCGCCTTCGAGGGACTTAAGTTCTGGTGGTATTTGTACTTCAGCCTGGTAAAGGTTGCCTCTTTTCAAAGTACTGACTATTTCTTTGATTTGAAGGTTTTCATCTGAAACAGGGTCGAACTTGCCTGCGATTAGTAGGAGTTTGTTTATGCACTTTTGAAGAGAAGTTTCAGTTTTAACAGGGTTTTGGAGTGCCATGAGTTGGTTTTGCATAGACTTAAACCTGGAGTTGAGTTCTTCAATAGCAGAAGCGTCTTCGAGAATCAGCATGACTCCTCCTTGACTAATGCAGAAGTCTTTTAAAGTCACTAAAGAATAGTTAAATACTTTTTGTGTTGAGTCAGAAAAGTTGAAGCTGTTTAGGTCAGGAATAGAGTTAGTTTTTCTTATTGGCATTTGCACTATTTTTTGTGAGGTTCTTTTGATCTTTTTCATGGTGTACTTGTAAATGTTAGTTAAGTCGACTAAAAGTTGTCTGTTGTACTTCAGCCAACTAGAAAAGTGGTTGTTTTTAGCAAAGCTTTCATTTACTCCGAACAAGTCAAACAAAGGCTTATTGTTGTAACTTAGATGGCCTTTAGAGTCCAGTACCAATACATAGTTCCCAATTGAGTTAGCTATGCTTTGCAACTTGCTGTTTTTGTCTGCGTAACTTTGGAATAACTCCCAGTTCTGAATAAAGCTTGAAATGATCTCTGAAAAGCTAAGCACTACCTGCTCGTCTTCAGTGCCAAAGCACCCGTTCTTTTTATTCGTTAGTTGCAAGACACCAATAACTTTATTTTTACAGTCAAATATTGGAGCACACAGCATACTGGAAGTTCTATACCCAGTCACAAAGTCTTCTTGCTTGTTAAACCTAGAGTCACTGTGCACATCCTTGATGTTTTCAAGTTTGCCTGTTTGTGCAACTGTTCCAACTATTCTTTTTCCAAGAACAACTTCGAGTGAATTATAGTTGTCCACCGAAAAAAGTTTTTTCCCAGATTTAACGTAAAGAGTAGCTTTTTCGCAGTCCAGCAACTTTTGACCTGATAGCTTAATTGAATGAAAGAAAGAAAAGTTGTCAAATGTAAAAACGTACCTACGCACAGTTTCTCTAAGTGACTTAGTAGATGGAGTCTTTTCTTGCATAAAGCTTTCAATTGGAGGAAACATTTCTCCTGCAAAGTCTTCTAGAATTTTCTGGTCCCTTACTGTATACTCGCAGTAGTTTATAAAAGATTCGTCTTTTTTGTTGACTAACTCAATGAGTAAGCCGTTAGTGCCTTTGTTCAAAGGAAAAATAAGTTTGTTTTCAAACTGTTCAGTTCTGCCGTAAGTAAAGCATTGCCTAGACTCAAGAATTTTCTTCCAAAGAGCGCACTCTTCTTCTGTAGGCAGCATGCACAACTGGTTTTCAACTATGTTGAATGAGTAAAACTTTTCTTCACTGAAGTAAATAGCCTTTGCGTTTTCTGAGTTAACTAAGGCCCTGAGTACCTCTAAAGCATTAGAAATCAAAGACTCTAAGTTTAACTCAACAGATATTTTCTGCAAAATGCTACTTGCCAAAACTATTTTGCTTTGAGTGTAGTTAGTTGCTGAAAATATTTGTTTAGAGCACTCAAACAAGATCTTTTGCAAACGAGACTCAACTAGTAAGTTTTCTAAGTCTTCAAGGTCTTCAGACTTAAAAAGTTCCCTTATCACCACAACTAAGTACTCAAAGAACTTTAAGTCTTCTTCAGCAAAGTTTGACTCTGAGTTTATGAAGCACAGGGCTCCTTGGTTCTTTTTGGACCTAGAGCAAATAGGCAGGGCTAAAAAGTTGTTTATTGGAAAGCTTTTACCCAGTAAGTCAGTTTTCGGGTCGAAAAAAGAGTTACTGGAAGGTGACTCCTTTACAAGAACAGTTGAGTTCTTTGTTAAGCACAAACCAAGCAAGCCTGAGATTTCAAACGACCTGTCTTGTTTGAGACTAGTAAAAAATTCGTCGGTAGAGTTTTTGATAAGCACATCTGCTACTTTGCAAGAAGAAATACTACTAAGGGATTCAGCAAGTGTTTTTAAAGGGTTCTTAGACAGTAGTAATTTTTCTTTTAAGTCCAGAAGCATAACTTGCTTTTCGTAAGGAATTTTGTTGATTTCAAGTAGGTTGCAAAGCATTGAGTAGTTGTTTGGAGCTTCTGGATTTTTTTTAGGAATGTATATTTTGGTTCTTTTTTTGTATTGCTTTCTTTTGAACTCCCCAGGAACTTCTTTAGGGTCTTTAAAAGAACTCAAATGCAGAGCTTCTAAAGTGTTTGAAAAACTTTTAGCAAAAGCACTTAAGTAGTTTAATTCGTTTTCTTGGAATGGGTGTTTTCGAGTCAAAACTAAAACTCCAATTACAGAGTCCTTCGAAAGCTTACTTAAAAAAGGCACACTTAGTACACTTTTACCAGAAAAGTAAGGCTCATAAAAACTAGGAAGAGGGGAGCATGGCAGGATCAAAGAGTTTTTTTGGGAATAAACGTAGGCTAAAAGGTTGTTTTCGTGCAAAGACACACTTAAAGTATCAGAGAAACCCTGAGTCCAAGCTACTTGTTCTAGTTGGTCAATTAGGTACACTGAACAAGCATCAAACTCTACAAGCTTTCTGCAAGTTTTTCTGACTTTTTCAAACAAACACTTAAAGTCAAACAGTTTATGACTCTGCAAAGAAAAGTGCTTTAGGCTTTCTAGGCCTTTTATTTTGGGTTGATAGTTCTCTAGAGGTTTTGCTAACACCCTTGAAATTCTTTTTATAAAGTTTTCGTCTACTTCATTGAAAGTGCTAGTTGCTCTAAAGAACTCAATTACTCCTAAAGTTTTGTCTTCCTGAGTTATTGCATGGCTTAGTGAGCTTTTCATTGGAGACTTTTCTTCTGCAGTTAGTGGTTCAGAACTCAAGTCAGGTATGTTTAGAACCTTACTTTTAGAAAACGCAACGTACTTACTACTGTTTGTTTTAAGGTTTCCTTGAGTTATGAATGGTTCAAGGTTTTCGTTTTTAAGAGTGTATAAAGCCACTGCACTAGACTCCATACATTCATTCAGAAGTTTAAGTAGTTCTTCGTTTAGTGAGTTATTTTCTTCAATGATTTCTTCTAACTTTAGCAGTAAGTTCTTGCGTTTAATAAGTTTATTACTAAAGCATGAAAGTTTTGAGCACTGAGTCTCAGCTTTAAGGTAGCTTAAGTTTTTTTGGGTTAATTCAGTGAATTTTTTCCAAGAAGTAACGACTCCTGTGAGTAGAACTCCTAAAGCCTGGACAATGTTAACGTCGTTTAAAGTGAAGTAGGTAGGCTGGTTGCTAGAATCAAGTTTGTTGTAAAGCATCACTACTCCTAAAACCTGAGTCGATTCCTGGTCTATTATAGGAACTGCACACAGAGAAGTGGGCTCTGCTAGTTTTTTAGTAGCTTTACAGTAGGGAAGCAGTTTTTGAGGAAAACTAAGGTAGAAATTAGAAGTTTGAGCATTGTTTACTATCTGGTACATTTTATGCTCAGCCACGAACCCTGGCAAAGAGTCACTACTGTAATCTATTTTTGCAAGGGACTGGAACCTACCCAGCACTTTCAGGTGGTGCTCTTCGTGCATAAGGACTTCTACCCAAGTTGCACCTATTAGGTTTTTACAAATCTTTACCACTGTTTTTTCTAGCTCGCTAAATTCGGTTAAATTGGTCGTGAAAAGACTTGAGAAGCAAGAAACTACCTCCAAAAGGATTTCACCTGTTCCATGAGAAACTAAATTGCGTGTTGAAACAAAAGGTCCCTCTAACTCGAGCTCGGGTTTGCCAGTGCTTTCCATATTTAATACTTCACTAACTGAGTTACTTTTTACTTAGGTCGAGAATGGCGTCTTGCAGCCTGGATTTTCTCTTCTGGAGTTTTTTGAGTCTCTTGGCATCCCATCCGTGTTCTTCAACTTCGCGTTCAGGTTCTTCTTCATAGTCGACCATAACAACTTCTTTTATGTCTTCTTGATCTTCATTTTCACTAGACTCATTGTTGTACTCCATCTTTTGGTTGTAGGAGGAGTAGTAGCGGTCATAGCCTACAGGCACTGTGTTTTCAACTATGATCTTAGGAGTCGTTATTCTAGTGATTTCTTCGTACTCGTACTTATCAGTTAGAGTTTCAACAACTTCTTCTTTGGATAGTGACAAGTACTTAGTCATTCTACTAATGTCAAAATCTTTGTCGGACAAAAACTCTTCTTGAGTATACTCTGTTTTGTGGGGCTCTGAAACGGGCTCTTTGCCTATTTCCATCAAGCGTTGGTCTATCTTCTTGCGAACCATTCTGAGTTTTTCAACAGCTTTTTGTTGGAGTTCCAACTGTTCAGGAGGGTCTCGTTTTTGCTTTTTGGTTTGCTCCCAAAGCCTGCGCAAACGGGTCATTCTTTGTTCTTTGGTTTCAACGTTGCTAGGGTCTACAGAACTGTAGTTCTTGTTGTAAGGATTGGGTGAGTCCCACAAAATAGGCTTTCCAAGTGGTTCAGGTCCGTCGGTAGAGATAGGTTCTTCTTCTTCTTGTTCTTCTTCAATGTACTTCTCACTAAATTCTCCTTGACTAGCCAAAACTAGTTTAGCTGCTGGGTTGTTTTTAAGGGCGTGCTGCACTGAAGGATTTTCAACGCTACTTAGGTCTAACTCCCCCTTTGAGTCAAGTTTTACACCTAAGTCTTTAAGTAGCCGGTAAAGAGCCCTAGACCCTCTTCTAAGGATTCTGTAAGCGTCTCTAGCGTTCCACATAATCATTTCGTCAGTAAGTCCTGAAAGTCCGTCAAATTTAAAAGCTTTTTCGCTGTGGTACTGCAAAATGGACTTTGCTCTAGGAATGAATTCAGAGTTGTCGACTTTTTCACCTCTGTCTTGAGTCCTAAAAATAGTTTCTATAGGTTCGTACTTAGTTAAGAAATCGTTCTCGAAAAGAGTTTGGATTTCTTTTTGGGAACGAAGGAACTTAGGAAGGTCTCTTTTGAGTTGCCTTACTTTAAGTCTGCCTTCATACTCCTAAGTAAACTATACCGAAAGTTGTTGGTACTGGTCCATGAAGCTTCTAAGTCTGTTGGACACTGCTACTTGGTGCAGAGCTGAAGCACTTCTTCTTTGCTTTTCAAAAGATTTGTGGAACTCATTTTCAGTGAGTTGAAAAGCTTTTTCTTCAGTGTAGCCTTTTTTAATCAGTGCCATTTGTCTTTTGACGAACCTGTGGGCATTGGAGTTGGACGACTGGAAGTTTATTTTGGCCTCAGGTCTTTTTTTGATGAGTGTGCTTATTAAGCTCGTGTAAGACTTTGTTTCGAACTCTCCAGGACCACTTGAAGGTGCTACTTTGTTAGGAGGGTAGTTTGAGAACTAATTGGATCTTACTAGTTGCCAAGTGTATTCAGGAATGACTAATTGCTTTTCTTTGTAAGCCCGGAACCTGTCCCACCAGTCCATTCTAGTGCCTAGCTTGTAAAACCTGTATCCCATTATTACAATTAGAAATTAAATCATTTCCAGACAAAGTGTTTTATTGATAGGTTTTTGGGGTTGATTTTCTTTAAGTAGTTTATATCTGATTTCATAGCTTCAATGACTTCTTGGAGTTGCTTTGTCCTTTGCATTAGAAAGATTAGTTTTTCTTCGTTGCACTTAGAACTCTTTTTTAACTCTCCTTTGACTTTTCTTAAGTGTGAGTAGAACCTGTTTTTGATGGAGTTCTCAGTTCTTCCAGGCAAGTACTTAGCAATTAAAGTCCACTTGGGTCCTAAAGTCAGATACATCTGGTATATAAGGGCATCCTCAGAACGGTCCCAGTTTCCTTTTTTGACTTCAGGACTCAGTGCATTGTACCACCTTTCCCTACACTGCTTCCCACTGCGTCCTGGTACTAGTCCAGCACACTTAGACCAGTTACCTGGGCCATGTTCTGAAATAAACTTTTTCAACAAATCATCTTCAGAAGGAGTCCATGGGCCTTTAACTAGTCCAGGTTTCAGGATCTTGCTCCACCTATGCAAGCACTGAATAGTGCTTCTTCCACTAACTTTTTCAGCTATTAGTCGCCAGTTCTTTTCGCCGAATTCCTTAACAGCTGACTCTAAAGCTTTATCTTCTGCTTCTGTCCACCGGCCGTGCTTGGAAGTTTTCATTTATTCTTTCTTTAAATTTGTTAAGCAATAGTAATTATTTTAATGGAGAACAGGTTCAAATCCAAACTTGCGAAGTACAAACCTGCTGTGTTAGAAAAATATAAAAACAAAAACCCCAAACAGTTAGAACTACTTAAAAACCGCTACTTGAAAAGCATCATTTTCACTAACTCCAAAACTCCTATGCGTCCTAAAAAACTCACTCATAGGTACGACATATTGAGTCCTATTCTTTCTAGTGACGCTAGCAAAAGTGTACTTCACCAAGTGGAGTCGATTACTCCTTTGAAAGGCTACAAACCAACTAGAAAAACTATAAAACTCCCTCCTATAAAGGCTCAGCTTTGAAAACTTACTTAAGGAACTAAGCTTTTTGGTCAGTTTTGGCTCTGGCGCTTTCTTCATCTTTCCCGTCTCCACTCATGTTAGCGTTGGCTGGTATTACAGTTCCAGTTTTGGCTTCTTTGAAAGTCCTTGCAGCAGAGTTAATAGACAGTATCAGGGGGTTGTAGTTGGGGTTCTTCATAATACTGTATGAGTGCAGTCCATGCTCTTTGATTTCAGGTTTTGCTTTGGTGTAGGATTCCTGTTCTATTCTTTCATTGCTTACCTGAAAGTGTCGCTTACTCACAAACCTAGCTAAAAGGTTTCTCAAAGTTAAGTTGAAGAAGTCAGCTACAACTGCAAAAATCACTAACAAAATAAACAGAATTCCAGGGAGCCGGAACAGTCTATCTTCAATTCCTTCTTCTTCTGGCCTCACATAGCCGTCTTCGTTAATAAAAAACTCAGTAGGGAATATATGTTCCGTTCCGTACATGTAAATAGAAAACAAACAGTGGAGGATTCCACACAAAGGCAAAAGTCTCACAACTCTATCGTTGATTTCGTGGGCGTAGAGTGGAGGCTTTTTGTAGTGCCTCAGTATCAGAAACTTCTCTGTCCAGTACATAACAAACATGGTGCCGCAGCAAATTAAGTTCAGAAAAGGAATCCCTCCTGAGTACAAAAAGCAAGAAAACACTACATTCAGCACTTGCGAAGTGTGAGTTGAAATGTCAAAATCAGGACCTACAAAGGCACGGTTCATTTCGCTCTGGGTTTTGTACCTTTTGTGACAGTACCTTCTTTTAAAAGCAGCAAATGGATAAAAAAGCAACAAATTAACCATGTGAGGCGAAAAAATACTAATGATCATAGTAGAAGTCACTGTAGACCCCACTTTCACGTACCAGTTCCTGGAAAAGTCGCTGAATTCTCCGTTGAGTACGTAGTCTGGCAAGTAGTCTGAAACTCTGTAGTTCGAAAGGTCTGCATTCACGATTAACACAATGAAAGCAGTGTTGATGAACATTGCAAAAAACACCTTGGTCATTATTTTTAGCTGCTCTTTTGTCTTAGTGCTTACTCTTTCGAACCTGCTCAGCCCCCTTAGAATGATCTTTAGAATAAAGTTAATAGCAATTACCACTATGCTGCCTACGTACTTAATAGCTGTAGACAAGGTGGCTTTCTCAACGTAGTCCTCACAAAAGTCATTGATGTCTTCGTCTGACAACAAGTCAGTCCAACTTTGTTGCTTGCACCAGCAGTAGTTTTGTATTGTTTCTCCGTAGTTATCTTTAGCATAGTCTAAGTTAGCATTTTCAGTAATTTCTTGACTGCACTCTCTTTCAGTAGGAAGGTCATCGTCGATGGTTTTAATGTAGTACACTATAGCAATTGAAGCTGCCATTATAATGCAAGTAGTCAAAACTATAAAGACTTTTCTGATTGCTCTCTGGCACTTGGTAACTTCTAAGTTCTCCCAAAGTATGTTGCTGGGCTCAGTGGCAGGAAACACCCTTAAAGGATGCACTCCGTTAAACTTCAAGTCAATAGGTTGCTTGTGCTTGCTTCTGCAGCACTTAGCTGCTTTTTTATAGGTATTCAAGCAGTTCCTTTTACCCAAAACTTCCTCAAAGATCACAAAAACTCTGTCAACAGGGAGTTCTTCGTTAGTTTTGCCTCTAATTTCTTCGTTTTCGTGTATTTTTTTGTCGAACTTAGCAATTTCTTTTTCGATTTTTTGGATTTTTTTGTTAGTAGTTTGTCTTTTTTGCTGAGCAATGATTTTTTCGTAGCCCAAATCATAACTTAAAGAAGCTCTTTTCTTGTAGTCAAACAAGTTTCCGTTGTACTTTCTAGCTATAGAAACTTCAGCTACCACTCCGAACTGCTCGAAGTGTTTTTTGAGATCATCCTTAGTCACTCCGTAAAGAGGGAATCCTTTGGCTTGGACTGCATAGTCAGCTGCAGTTATGTTTGAGTTCAAGTTTTTGTTAACTGCGTTTTTAGACTTCACTCGGTAGTAAAGGATAAACATTATAAAAAAGAAAGTGTAAATAGCGTCAGCAATCACTACCCTTGTTTGGTTCCTGTTCATGTCCTCAACTTTGTCTTCAGCAGCTTCAAGGTCTGTTTCAAAAGCACTCACTCCTTCTTGGTTAGCTAGAGTTATTTTGTCGTACTCTTGCTTCGCGTCACCTGACTGGAGCCCCTCTCCAATGGCGTTTTCAACAATAGGCCAAACTGAAATTAAAGCTATTACAAGGAAACAAAACCCTAATTGCTTCAGTAGGAGTAAGTACAACTCAAGTCCCACCCCAAAGTCGCCTATTTCTTTTAATGGGGTTTTGATAATTGGGTACTGTTCGTAACTCTCGTCTTCTTTGCAGTTTCTAACAGTGTTTCTTTCACGGTACTTCATAGCTTCGTCCACATCTGCTAGTTTTACTGTTTCAGCAATTGTTCTGGCGTGCATTAAGCGCGAATCGTCCTCTCCAAGACTACCTTCAGCTAAAGCAACGTTTGCTCCATGAATAGCTAGAGCTTCTTCCATTTATAACTTGCCATAATATGACAGATCAATCTCAAAAAATTCCCAAACCACAGAGCACGCCCAACATGAACAGTGTTTCCATGCCCAGTCCTAAGTCTCCTACCTTAAGGCACTCATCGATAAGTTCCCCCAAGTTCGATCCTTACAATCCTGAAGAAAGGCAAAAGCCCATGCGCACAGTTCCTCGGAAGCTTTCAGAGTTGAATTCTGAAGAGCTAACATCAGTCCACAGCTGGTACTCCAGCAAGCCTAAGCAAGGCAAAGACTTCCAACCTACTTCCAACAAAATGCGCGACTTGGCTCTTTCACCAGAAGACATAGCCAAGCTGAGATCCAAGGAGTATATGGAGTTCCGAAGAATATACTTCAGCACAATTCCAGACGAAGAAAAACCCGACTACGAGCAAGAAGAAACTGAGCAAGCTTGTGCAAGCCTCATGGACATGATGGAACTTAGAGACAAGTACATCTTTTACGACGAGTGCCTTCACCAGAACCCTTTGTTGAACTATGTAAGGGGGGAAGGCAAAGCACCCAATTACACTGAACTTGCTGAATACGACTTAACTTACGAAGTCATTGAAGGAGTGTTTACTCTTAGAAGAGAAGAGTCAGTAATCAACGTAGGAGTAGTTAGCCGTTCAGAGTACTACTCTGACTTATATATCTTACAAAAAGCAATCCACAATGCTGCCAACAAGTCTTTTTGTTACAAAAGACTCAAACTGCTGCAAATGAAATTCGACATACACCTAATGTGCAATGCTGAAAGGGAGTCCTTGCAACAACAAGCTATGGCCAAAAAAGACTTTTACAACACAGTCAAAATAGACAACCACGTCCACCTTTCAGCTGCCATGAACCAAAAACACTTGCAAAAGTTCATTAAGAAAAAACTCACTACTGAACCCGAAGTGATTGTACGCAAAAACGGAGACCAGTTAAAAACCCTCAAACAGGTCTTTGAAGAGTTAGGAATTACTTGTCCGACTCACTTAAGCTCTGACATGCTTAACTGCTACGCCGACCACAAAACTTTCCACAGATTTGACAGGTTCAATGCTAAGTACAGCCCTTTAGGCCAGCCTGTGTTAAGGGAAATCTTTTTAAAAACTGATAACTACATTGAAGGCAGGTACTTTGCAGAAGTGACCAAAGAAGTCATTAACAACTTAGAGTCAGGCAAGTACGTCATGGCAGAATACAGGGTTTCTATCTATGGAAAGAACTACCAAGAGTGGGAAAAACTAGCTAGCTGGTTCACTTCTTTCAACTTAAAATCCAAGTGTGTCAAGTGGCTTGTCCAAATTCCACGTTTGTACAGTATTTACAAAAGAGCTGGGTCCATTGATAACTTCCAAGAAATGCTTGTGAATATATTTGGACCTTTGTTTGACGCAACTCTGAACCCAGAGAAGTACCCCAAAATCTCTCAAATGCTAGAAGAAGTTGTAGGCTTCGACTCAGTGGACGACGAAAGCCTCATGGAAAAGGTCAAGTCCCTAACCAACTACAAAAAGGTGCCTCCTGGAGACTGGAATGTTACAGACAACCCTCCCTACTCTTACTGGGTGTACTACATCTACTCAAACCTTTATGTGCTGAACCACTTACGTAGGGCAAAAGGCATGAACACCTTTGCGTTCAGACCTCACTGTGGAGAAGCAGGAAGCCATGACCACTTAGCAACTGCTTTCTTAACAGCGCATTCGATCAACCACGGAATTGAGCTGAGAAACATTCCTGTGCTCCAGTACTTGTTTTACCTCAAACAAATAGGACTTTCAGTGTCTCCTTTGTCAAACAACAAACTCTTTCTGAAGTTCTTGATGAACCCTTTCCCTAAGTTCTTTTCAAGGGGACTTAACGTGACTCTTTCTACCGACGATCCTTTAATGATCCACCTTACTAAGGAACCTTTGATAGAAGAATACAGCGTAATGATGCAAGCTATGAACATGAGTATGGTGGACTTGTGCGAAATTGCCAGAAACAGTGTTTTGCAGAGCGGTTTCGGTCTTGAAGACAAGAAGAGGTGGTTGGGCGACAACTTCATGGAAGGAACTCCTGAGTCACATGATGTGAAGAGATCGAACTTGTCTGCAGTTAGGTTTTGTTACAGATGGGAAGCTTACCAGGAAGAGCTGAATTACATATCTAAGCACTCCGACAAGAACGAAAGCATTCCTAGAATTAGCATATAACTATTAAAGATTGCCAAGTAACAGTTATAAATGTCTACTGATATAAAGCAAGCAATCCTTGAACAAATAAATGCTGTTACCTCAAACAACGCTGAGGAAGTGTACAAGGAAGCTTTTAGAGTTCTTTCGAAGCTTTTGCAAAACATCTTAAAGGACCCTGGTAATGAAAAGGTGCGCTTTATCAAAAAGTCAAATGAAACCATTAAAAACAAAGTTTTGGTTTGCAAGAGCCTTCAAGAACTGTTGCTGGCTTTGGGGTTTGAAGACTTAGATGACTCATTTGCTTTTAAAAAGGAAGAATTGACTTTGATTGAGATTGGTGTTGAACTAATTGCTGGAGCTCCAAATGAAGTTCAAGAACCTGTCCAAGAACCTGTCCAAGAACCAACACAAGAAAAAGGCTCTTTAGTAGACCAAATAAAGCAAAAAACTAGTGACTTTGACTTTGAATGGTCAGGAAGTTCATACGAAGGCCCTATGAAAGACGGCTGGTTCCACGGGTTTGGGAAGTTCAGCTTTCCAAGTGGAGTAGTTTACGAAGGCGAGTTTTACAAAGGAGAATTCCACGGCAAAGGCACTTTGATATTTCCTAGTGGAGGAAAGTACATTGCTACCTGGAACAGAGGAAGAGCTATGGAAGGAGAGTACGAGTACTACGACGGCCTAAAGTATAACAACGACACCTGGACTTACTGCCAGATTCCTGACAGAAGGTTTTACACCGAAATAGTAGAAGGACTGAGGCCCTCAGGAGCAACTTTAGAAGTAAACAATCCTGCAGGTCCGAAACAAACACCGCCTGGAACTTACGACGTAGGAGAAGGCTACTTCGACCTAAAAACAAAAACTATTTACTCCTTTGAAGGAACTGAAATTAGGAAACCCGAAGAAGAGGAAATAGAAGTGATAACAACTAAGTACAGATACAACCCAGGAGTTGCTCAAAACCTTACTGAAGAAGCAGAGTTATTACCAGCTTAAACTGCATGCTTGAGCACTAGCATTATTATAAGCATAAATATTCCGAATATCAAAAATAGTATACAGGAGGTTGCTCTAGTGCATTTTTGGTGTTTTTCAGCCTTGATGAGTTCTTGTTCGCCCTTTTGGGTGTTTTCTAGAGTTTGCTCGATGTTGTAGTCGATTCTATCAAGTATGGTGCCTTGGTGTACAACTAAGTTTGCAAGTTCCTTGAATATCGTTCCTAACTCATTCAAGTTGTCAACTAGTTGGCTGATGGCACTGTCTCTTTCGGCTAAAACGTTGTAAGCCACTACAGACTCTTCTTCTTGGAAGTCAAGTATGCTTTCCTGGGGTTCTTCTAGCAGGTCCTCAGTTTCAAAGCTACTTAGAGAAGACATGTAGTGCTGCTGAAGCTTCCTGAAGGTTGAAGTCAGAGTTTGTAGTCTCTGGGCTAAGCTTTGAGTGATGTTTTTTCTGATTGTAGAGTCTTCTGGGTTGCCTTGGAACTTAGTGATTTCTTTTATTTCTTTTTCGGCAAAACGGATCATTTCTGTAATCTTGTCCGAAAGAGCTTTGATTTCAGTTTCTTTTTGCTTGGTTTCTCCAAAGGTGATGGCAAGTCTTTGCTTCTGGGCTTTTTCTAGCAAGTTCAAAGAGTCCTGTATTTTTTGGAGTTTTTCTGATATGACTTCAAAGGAGTCTACCCACAAAGGAGGCAGACTTAGCGGAATGCTTACTTGGTCTTGTAAAAGCTTCTGCGAACCAGTGTCTTCAGTTGAGTCTAAGTCTAGCTTAAAACGCGAAGTTTTGTTTTTGGACTCTTTTCTAAGCGACTTGAAGGTGTGGGTGAGGTTCCTGGATACTCCTTTGGAACTTTGGATTCCTGATATGTTAAGTGCCATAGTAATTTATAAATGAGGGAAGAATGCTTATCGGGATATGAGCATAGTGGAGACAACAAAGTAGACTGTAAGGATAGAGAAAACAAGGAGTGGAGGAAACTAAGCAGAGTTGTTTTGGCTTGGAGCACTGGACTGCTGGTACTTTACACTTCTTTTGGAAACTTTCCATTTGAGTTCTTCGCAGAGTACATACTGGCTGTGGTGTTCAGTTTAGTGTTTCTGAACAAAAAAACCATTCCTTGGCTGTACTTGCAGATCCCAGTAGGTGTTTTGGAGCTGCGCAGAGCAAAGGGTTCTGGAATTCTTGATGGACTGGGAGGAATGGCTCCTTGCTTTATAGCTGGTTACTTAGGAACTTCCAACTACACCCTAAGGCTGTTTTTGTTTTTGAAATCTTGTGTTTTTTTGTGGTTTCCTGAAGTTAACGTGCTTACAGCAGGAACAGGACTTTCTTTTTGGCTAGTAATAGGAGTGCTTCTGGATTATTCTCTGGATTTGTTTGCTGAGTACCTCGAACAGCTTCAAAAGGAATCTAGTGAACTGAAGTTTAACATACAGAACTTTCCAGCTAGCTTAGTTTTCACTAACTTTAAGTGGAAAATAACTGACCACAACAGACAAGCTATGAGCTTAATGCGGAACAGGACGCTTTCTGACATTAGAGGGCGTCTTTTTGAAAGACTTTTTGAAGAGAGTTCTCAGGTGAAGATCAGAAAGTTGCTAGAAAAGGCTTTTAAAGGCGAAGTAAGTGAAGAAGAGGTTTTGATGGCTAAAGATGCTTTTGGAATAGGCTTAATGGTGTCTGCTGGAAAAGTTAAGTTTGAAGAAGACTGCATAGTTGCAGTGTTGTCTGATGTGTCGAATTACCAAGGACAAAGAGAACTAGTGTTTAAGATCGGTTCTGAAACTACTAAAGATATAAACAACATTCTTAAAGCAATGGAAGAATCCATCAAAGATAAAAGACAAGTTAACGACGACGACTTAGCTTGCTTCAGAAACTTTTTGCACAAAGTAAGGTGCGCTAGTGTTTTGCAAGGACACTTCCAAGCCTGTGTAGAATTCACTTCTGACCACTTTAGTATTTTGAAGCAAATGCAATACGTAATGGAAACTAACTTTTTGAAAGCAAAGCAAAAAAGCATAGAACTCATACTTAAGAAGACCCAAAACACTCCTTCGTGTGTGTTTGCTGACCCATTGATACATTCTTCTTTGCTGAATTCAATAGTGCAGTTTGCCATATCAGAAGCGATTCCAAACACAAAAGTTCACTTTGAGTTTAGAGTAGCGGTAATATACACACAGGATAAGTCTAGCTCTCGCTGCACTCTTCAATACAAAGTTAGTTTTCGTTCTGATTCAATTTTTAACTCAGAACTAGACAGGATATTCCAAGTAAGAGCAGACTCTTTAAAAAGGAAGTCCTTTGAAAGAATTTCTAAAGAATTCGAAACTTATGGACTAGGAATTACTGTAGTTGATACCTTACTTGCTTTGACTTTTGGGTATGTTGAGAGTGCTAAAGTCCAAGAAAACTCTGGTAGCCAAATCAACATCATTCTTAAGTAATGCTTATTCAGAGTACCTTATTTTGTCAGCAACCAAAAAGTAAAGTCCAGCCCAACTAAACTTTACTCCAAGCACATCAAAAAGACTAACCACTTGACTTTTTGGGTTCCAGAAAAACCTCCTGACATCGACACAGCCCAACTCATCAACCAAATTTCACGCTTTAAAAAACAAAGAAAAAGGTTTGAAATAAGTCGTCAGAGTTCAATACTGATCGAAACTTTTTAATGTAAGGATTAAGATGGAAGAATTAGCAGTAGAAGGTTGGAGCTTCTCAAAAGGCATAGTTAAAACAGCCAGTGGGTCTTGTTTTTTAGAGTGCGGAAACACACAAGTGCTTTGCACAGTGAAGAGTCCTAAAGAGTTTGAAGAACTACTTAGTAGTGAAGAGTACATTCGGCACTCTCAAGCTATTCTAAGTATTAAGTCTCCTATGGCACAGCACCTCAGCACTGCTTTTAACTCTGTGGTTCTTTTGGAGTCTTACCCTAAGTCTGTTATAGAAATCAGCATCCAAGTAGTTAGGGGGGAAACTAAACTCCAGCACCTTGTAAATGCAGCAAGCATTGCACTGATGGACGCTGGAATTAGAATGAAAGACATGCTTATAGCCACCCAAGTAGGCTGGGAAGAATCCCCTAAAGTAATGAGTGAAAGCAATCCCCTTGTAATTGGACTGCTTGTCCACACAGAACAAATAGCTTTACTAGTGCAAGAGGGCTGCCTTAGTTTGACTCAAACACAAAGCATGCTTGAAGCTGGTTTTGACACATGCAAGGCCTTTGCAAACTATGTTAAGGAAAGTTTTTAATATCTTAAAAATGCTTTTACGGAGACGTTTTTTCTCAACACTACTTAAAGTGGAGAACCCCTACACTTTTGAGGTGAGTTTTAAATAGTCAATAGCTGAGTGCTCTTTTGTGTCTATTGAAGAAGCAATACAAAAGTTAGACTCATCTTACAAATTTTACCATGAATGGAGCAAAACTTCACTTGAGCAAAGAAAACATGTTGTTGGCCAGATCCTAAACTACTTTGCTAGCAACTCTGACGAAATTGCTTCAGAAGTCAGCATACAGATGGGAAAACCTATTAAGCAAAGCAAAAAAGAACTCATTGAAGCCCAAGACTTGTCAAAACAACTTATGGAATTGGCTGAAGCAGCCTTAGAACCTACTTTGCTGCAGTCTAAAGGCAACTTTCGAACTAAACTCACTAAAGAAAGTATAGGTCCAGTCCTGGTGTGCACTCCTTACACCCACCCTGTTCTTTCAGTAGTTGCTGCTGTTGTTCCAGCTTTACTGTGCGGCAACACAGTTGTGCTAAAGCACTCTCCCTACACTCCTCTGACAGCACAAAGGTTCACTAAAGCCTGCGAGCAAGCTGGAGTGCCTGAGCTTATTCAGGACTGCCTTATACCTATTACAGAGTTCCCAGTTTTGCTTGACCAGCCTGAAGTAGCTTACTTGCACTTTTCTGGAAGCAGCGAAAGCGGAAGAACTATTTACAAAAACGTAGGAAGTTTAAGTTTTATGGACACTGGGCTGTTTTTAAGCACAAAGAACCCTGTGTACGTAGCTGAAGACACAGACCTAGATAAGTGTGTTCTCAAGATAGTTAAGAACTCTATGTACAACGCAGGCCAGTCTACTTGGAAGTTCGAAAAAGTGTACGTGCATGAGAACTTAGTTGATGAGTTCATAAGAAGAGCAGAGCCCTTGGTCAAAAGTTACACGATAGGCGACCCTTTAGATGACTTAACAACACTAGGTCCTATTACTGTGCCTGAGAACTTAGAAAACATGAGGGAACTGATTGAAGAAGCTGTAGGTTCTGACGGGAACTTGATTTGTGGAGGGTCTATTTGCAACGACGAAACGGGAAGGGGGAGGTTCTTCGAGCCCAGTTTGATTTGTGCTTTGGACGAGAACATGAGAATTTTTGTAAGTTTTACTTAGACTGAAGAGAACTACGGACCTATTTTAGCAGTTGACAACATTAAAGATGAAGAAGAGTTCATTGCAAGGGTTAACAACTCAAATTACAGCTTGATAGCTGGAGTGTTTTCTAGTGACGAGCAAAAAGCCCAAAGCATTGCTGAAAGGATCCAAACTAGTCAAGTTTACATCAACGAGTTTGCTAGTTGGAATGGAGTGGTTCCTTTAGAAGGAAAAAAGCACTCAGGTAAAAACTCTATGTTTGGTTTGCAGGGTTTTCAGCACTTTCTGAGGAATAAAAGTTATATTTATAACTTTAAAGCTTAATCTCCAGAAATCTGTAAGTCGCCTCCAAAGATACGGACTTTAAGGTTGTCTTCTTTCTGTGTAGCACTGAGGTGGTCCTCCACAGGAGTTGCTAAGTTGTTGTAGAATTCTTCCATAGTTTGTGCAAAGGAGTAAACTCTGGAGCCTTCCATGTTGTACAAGTAGCAGTTCTGGAACACTAACCTTACGTCACTAGAGAACTCCTGGAAGGAATTGTACTGGCTCTCGTTGAGTTTCTGCTGAATGGTTGAAAAGTCCATGGGGTTCGTAACTATTTCTGGGTAGTCCCAGAGTTCCTCCGCTACGTAGTCTACAGGGTTCAGGAAAGGAGTTGCGCACTCGTGGTTAACTAGTCTTTTAAGTATTTCTTGTGCCCAGTCCTCCCAGGTCCCTTTGCTTACGTCTACTGGTTGTAGCTGTTGACTAAATATTCTGTCGGAGTAGTCTAACTTAACTTGCCACTGAGGGTCAGGCTTGTCCTCTTGCCACTCCAAAGGAAACATGTACCTGTAAAAGTTAAGTAGCGGAAAAGCCAAACCGTGGTTTACAAAACTCAGGGGCGAAACGCAAAGTTCCCAAATAAGGTTTTTGACTTCTTCGTTGTTTCTGGTTTCTTCTATAAAGGTTTGTTCAGTTCCCCAAGTTTTAAGCATGCTAGTAAAAGCTTTTGAGTGTTGTTTGACGAATTCAGGTTTCTGGTAAAGGTGCTTAACTAGTATCTGAAGTATTTTTTTGATAGGAGCTCCAGACTGTTTTTGGTACTTTATGAAAAACTTAAGGATTTGGTACTGAGTAGAGGGGGAGTAGAGGTACATTCTTTTGACTAAAAAGTCATAAGTTTCTTGGAAGTTTTGGTTCTGTGTAAGTTTAAGTAGGCCTTTTAAAACACTGCAAGTAATAATGTTTTTGTTAGAAGGAAGCGACAAGTCGTACTTAAGGTACCAAGCCATTTCTTGGTGAATCTGCTCAATGTACACAGGGTTGGTAGTGGACCCTAAAGTCTGCAATAAGTTAGCCCTCCAGAAACTATCGTCGTAGTAATTAACAGAGTTGTCATTGTTCCTTAAAAGCTCAGCTAAAAACTCCACTACAAAGTTAGAGTTGACTCTAATTCTTGAGTTGTTGAAAGTCAGAGACATGTCGTTTACTTTAATGATGCTTTTCAATACAGCTTTGTCCACGTAGTACTCTTCTAGACTTGAAAAGTCGTTGGGTTTCAAAACTTCGTTTTCATAGTGTCTTTTTTTGAAGTAGTAAATTAAAAAGTCAAGTCCTTTGAAAGCGTTGATTGGGTAACTTATAACAGCTAGGGTTTTGGCAGCCTCCATTCGAACTCTGTAGTAGTTTGAAGTGTCTTCAAGTAAGCTGAACAGTAACTCCATGACTTTAGAGTACTCTGTGGTAGAGCGCACAGCTTTGATAGCGTCGATTTGCGAAATGGCGTCTACTTTTTCTTTCTTGATTTGTTCGACCCACATAAAGTCATTTTGGGTGATTTGGAGTTTGCGGAGCATTTCAAAGTCAGGGTCTACTCTTACCCACAAAACAGGGCACTCGCTGAGTCTGTAGCGTTTTTCTTCTTCAGTTTCTTCTCTTCTTTTTTGGTTCGTAGGTCTCCTTATTCTTTTCTTGCAGGGAATTTGGCAGTAAAAGGTTTCTCCGTCAACGTTCACTACGTGCTTGGAACTGTCCATTTCGTAGCCGTCTGTTTCAAAGATAATGATAGTTAAGGGACCTGTGTAGAACCTCATTAAGTTTAGTCTAAAAGGTATTCTGTAGTTAGAGTCTGAAAGGTGCGGGAACTGGGAGTTAGCAGGCGAAGCCAAGTAGTTTTGGAACAGAGGCGTTTGAGTCAGCTTTAAGTCAAGTGAGTTGTTTTTCCGGTTGTGTTCAAACGAGCAGTGCAGAAAAGGAGCTCCTATTCCATAAATCCAGGTTTTGGAAAATTCTTTTAGGTTGATCCCACAGTGTTTTTTGAAAAGAGGTATTAGTTCTTTAGTAGTGCAGTTGGATTTAAGGTAGGAGTGCATAATGCTTTTAAGGTGGTACTTGCCTACTTTGCTTTGGATCATGTGGAATATCAAACCTGACTTCAACTGGTACACTTTATCAAGCAGCAACTCGTTAGGGTGAGTAAAGTGCAAAGAAAACAGAGGCCTAACTTCTAACCCTTTTTCAACGTACTGGCAGTACTTTTCTACTTGCTTTTGCACCTGAAACCTAAGATAGTTAGGGTCTATTCTTTCGCCTACAAAAGCTAAACCTAAGAACTTCCTTAAACCTACCAAAATCCAAAAATCCACCCACTGGTCTATGTGGAAGTGCCCTCCTAGCCAGTTTGTTGCAGCTGTTTCTACTAGTGTTTGTGCTGTTTCCAAAGTTCCTTCGTGTCTTCTTCCGTCCAGCATCATGCTTTCGTCCAGTAAACTTAGTCCTGAAAACGCCAAAGGTTTTCCTAAGTCTTTTATAAAAACTAGTTTTTGGGACTGCACTGGCATCGATGAGCCCAGGGAGTCTGAAATGTAACTTAGAATTGAAGAGTAAGTAAAAACAGAGTTAGAAACTGTGTAACTAAGTTTAGACCCTTCTGTTTGAGTAAAGTGTGTTACAAAGGAGTTCGTGGGGTCTGGGATTACACTTTGAATAGGAGCTACTACAAACCCCATTGAGTCAATGTAGGTTTTGACCGAATACTGGTAGGACTTGTAGTCTCCTTCTTGAAAGACTCTAAGCAATTCTCCACTGCAAACTGCCATGTAAGAACTAGGAACCTGAATTTCAATTTCTAAAGGGTACTTAGTTCCAAGTGTGTCTTTGCAAGGCATCCAAAGTCTTTTGCTTTCAAGCAAGTCCTCAGTTACGACGGAAACTTGACTACCAGCTTTGAAAAACCTAAGTCCACTAGCTGGGTTAGTTAGTTCATACTCGATTAAAACTGCAAACTGCTGTTCTGGGTTTTCAGGAAGTGTTATTTCTAAAAGTCCTCCTTGTTGGTCTTCTATTTCCCAAAGACCCATTTGAGCCTGCATAAGTTCTTTTGTGCTTTTTGTGGACAAAAGCACTTTGTTGAGACAAGCAGCTTGTTGTTCTAAGGGGGGGTATTTGTACTTCAAGTCGCCTTGTTTGGTCCAAACACGCTTGATATCTAGTTGCTTAGCACAGAGGTTGATTTTGTGAGGAACTTCTGAGGGCAAGGTATAGTAAAGCTTAGCTAGGCCAACTAAACTCCTACTTTCTGGGTTAAGACAAATCTGCACTTGCTGTTTAGAAGGAATCATTATATATGGAAGATTATTGGGCTACAAGCCAGCTTTGGACTTATCTTTAAGTTTTGCTTGGAAAAGGGCATGGGAAAGCACTGCACCTCGGAGCTCCATGTCTTTGTTGTCAAGTTTGAGAGTTTTGAGTCCTTCTTTGATGTTTTGCAAAGGAGAGGTATCTGTCACCATTTTGCCTTGCTTTTCAATGCTGTTAGAAATCTCTTCAATGCGTTCGTTGATTTGGGCAAGTTGGTTAGACAACTCTGCAACGTTGTCATTGACCTGCTTGTACTTAGTTTTGGTTTCGTTTAACACATTGGCTTGGTTCCTGTAGTCACCTGCTATTTCTCCCATTGAGTGGTTGATTTGCTTTTCCTGTGAACTAATTCTCTCAAGTGCTTTGGATAAGTCGTCAGCTATGCGTCTAAGTTTGCTTTCGCAGTCAGGCATTCCTTTTACAATGTTATGTTTGAACTGTTTGGTTTGTTCTAGGTGAGACCTCCACTCTCGGTGGTCTCCGCCTGTGGGGTCAGAAGCAAGCTTAAGTCGAGGGCCAACTCTTTCAACTTCAAGTTGCCACTCGTGAGCGTCCACAGAAGGCCATATGGGAGCGTTATCCCTTGCAGCTTCTTCTTCTTGTTGGAAAGCGGGCTGTGCAGCTTGGACTTCTGCAAATGCAGCTTCTTCTCCTTCGCTTTCCGCTACTTCGTCTTCGATTTCTCCTTCTTCGTCGTCTTCAATGACCTCTCCTTCCATTTCGCCTTCTTCAGGAAAAACAGGTTTGCGGAATTTGAACTTTTTGGCCTGCAGGGCTTTTCTAGCTAAAGACAGCAAAACTAAACAAGGTCCTTCTCCGTAGCCAGTGCGTAGTTTGTTGGGTGGGAAGTCAATTTCCACGCCTAGTTTTTTCATCTCAACTAAGATGTTGTTGGCAACAGTAGCGGGGTCATCGTACTTGTTGAAAGAAGCTTGGGACCCGTTCTGTTGCAGAAGCCACGAAGACAAAGCTGTGAAGTATAGAAACTGTTCGCTGGGGTTTGCACCTGCTGCTGAAAATTGCGCTTTGCTGAGTGGGCGGAAGCCTTTGGTAGTTAAGAACTTTTCTTCGTAGTCTAGTAACTTAAGAATTTCTATGAGCTCTTCCATAAGCACTCCTGGGTCGTAATAAGAGTTACTTGCGGGCTCTTGGTCACTTGGCTCCATTTTAAATCTAAGCTAAACTTCGAAATAAGTATTTGGTTTTCACTGAGTTATTTCAAATTAAGTTACTTAAGTTTGAATTTAATATGGAAAAACAAAATAACATCACTCGGTCAAGGGGATTCAACCCCAGTGCTGCTGAAGAAAGGAAAAGGTCCCTTAATTACCGGAACAACATCAGACCTCCCCAAAAGTACAACTCACGCGTTCAGGAAGAAAGAAAAGCACCGCAAACTAGGGTCAATTTGCTCTACGAAGGACGCAGGAACTATGACTCTTCAGAAGAAGAACAACTCAGAAAGAAAATCGAAGACAAGTCCAAAACCATCCAGGAACTAAGGAACCAACTTAAACAACAACAAGAAATAATAGAAAACTTAAGAAAGGAGAACAGAGAACTAAAAAACTCTTTAAGTCAGTCCAGACAAAGACCCAGAAACAACGTTACCAGAGAAGATATCTACTTAGCTCTGCAAATGTCTGAAATAGACGCAGAACGCCAAGCAGAAGAATTTGAACAAATGCAACTTGCCATGATAATGAACGAAGAACAAGCCAACCCTGAATTAAGACACTTACTTGTGAACCCAGACGAAATGACTTACGAACAGTTAATGCAACTCCAAGAAGAAATAGGCAGTGTCAACGTGGGAATGAGTGAAGAGCAAATCAGAATGATCCCTACAGTAAGGGCTTCTAGAGAAGAGTCCTGTGCTATATGCTTGGTCAGCATTGCCCGAGGAGAATACTGCAAAGCCCTTCCTGCCTGCAAGCACTCCTTCCACCCAGACTGCGTCGACGAGTGGCTCCGAAGCAAAAAAAGCTGCCCACTTTGCTTAAAAGAGGTAACTTAAATGGAAAGCTCTAAGCTTAAGAAAATTGACTCCCCCGAAAAACTAATTAAGATCAAAAAAGACATTAAGAAACGCTACAAAAAGCTTTTTAACGCAAAAGACAGAATAGACTACACTCCTAAGAATATTGACAAGGTCATTTACACACTCAACCAAAAAAACAAGGAACTCAAAGAGTTTTTCCAAAAAAACAACTTGTCTATGGATGAAATTCAAAGAACCAACTTAACCAACAGTCCTCTCGCTAAACCCAAAAAACTGGGTTCAAAAGTTAAACCTAAGAAGTTATTCATAGAAACGGTAGATTATAATGATGTTGCCTCAATTAACAGCCCTAAAAAACACCTAAGCGCAGGACCCTCGCCTAAAGCAGTTTCTACAAGTTCGCAAGAAAATGCTTCCCAGATAAACGAACTGCTTAAACAATGCACTAAGCTGGAAAAAAGGAAACTTTCTCTTCCAAGAATCAGTTTCTCAAGAAGCTCCAAACTAATAGACAACCTAGACACCTTTCAAGCTGCAGTTAGGAACTTTAAAACTCAGCGTGAAATAAGGAACTTCTTAAAAGCTGAAGCTAAAAACAACAAAATACAAGGCCGTTTAATGGAGGACTGCAAGGAAATTCATAGAAACAAAGACTCAATCCAAAGATTTCTGTTAAAAGGAAGTGAAGTAGTCAGAATGAAGAAAAAGTACACGGTGGATTAACTAACTCTAAAACTTAATCCTAGTTGTTCTCTAAGTTGGTCTACTAGTTCTTTCAAAGGCGAGTCTAGTTTGCAGCTTTTAAAAGCTAAAAGAATTAGTTTGTAAGCCTGAGGAATCTCGGGAACTACCTCACTTAAGAAGTTTTTAAGAGATTCAGACACTTCTAAAGTTTCAACTTGGTTTAGTTTTTGGTTTAAAGTTAGGATTTTCTCTGGTGAAAAGCCTTCGTAAATCTGAAAAAAGTAATAAACAAGAATAGGAAACAAATCTTGTGGAGGGTTCTGTAGCACAGAAACTTCCAGTGGCCTAGGCAAGTTTTTGAGAGAAATCATGTCTAAAGAAGCAGTGCAAACCTTTGCAAAGTGCTTTGCAGAGCGTGTAAGTAGTATAAAACCTCTGCAGTTTCCTGAGTCAGGGTCTGTGTTTTCAAAAGCTTTGTAAAGAAGAGGAACAGGACACCAGTAAGCTGGGTACTTGAACCTTGCAACGTCCATAACTAAGCACATGTCGGACTCTGAGTGGTAACCTGCTACAGGACTAAAGTGGCCTTCCCCGGTTTGGTTAAGGGCTTTTCGACTAGAGTTAACTACTAAGTGGAACCTAGACCTTCTAGAAGCAGCTATTACAGCACTTCTAAAAGTGTCTAAGGAAGCATAACGCAGCTCTATTTGAGGGTGGGGGTGCAAACTGCAATCACTAATAGTCATGCTATTAATGCCTTTTTGAACAAATGGGTAAAAACCCATTGCGTATGTGTTATTGCATAAAGCTATTCGCACGAATTCGTGAAAAAGAACTCCTTGTGTAGACCTGTTTTGGCAATTGAGGAGTTCTTCAGAAAACCACCTCCAGGGTTGTTTCCAGATTTTGCCAGGGTCAATTCCTAAGGCATTTAAAACCATTACTAAAGAACTCACTCCACAATCCTCTGGTCTAGCTTGAGTCACGTACTGCTCGCCAAGTTCAAAGTAAGTTTCCATGTTGCCCTCTAAAAGTGCGCTTTTGAATATTTCTTTTCCTTGGTTAGACGCAAATGAAACTAAAGGATAAGGCAACTTCTTTCGGTACAGAGACACCATTATAAGAGTTTCTATCAGTTTATATAAGCTAAAATGGGATGTTGCAATGCTAAAAATCCACTGGGACTTACAACTTTTCCCAGAGAAACCAAAACCACTACAGTCAAAAACACAACTGTTAAGGTTGTCCATGGAGACATATCCTACGAAAGTGTGGAAGCAATAGTTAACGCAGCCAACTCAAACCTGAATCACAAGGGGTATGTGTCAGAAGCCCTGGTGAAGAAAGGAGGCACGGTGATTCAGCAAGAAAGTGACCAGTTAGTTCAAGAGTCAGGACAAATTCCTACAGGACAAGTTGCTGTTACAGGTCCAGGACGCCTTGAATGCAAGTACATCATACACGCTGTTGGCCCTATTTACACTGACGGTCTTAATTCTGAGTGCGAGAAGCTTTGGAACGCTGTTTACAACTCTTTGAGCAAAGCCCAAGAACTTAGATGCTGTTCTATTTCCATTCCAGCAGTGTCAAGTGGTATTTTTGGGTACCCTTTGGAAGAGTGCGCAAAGATATTTTTTGAGGTGGTTAGAAACTTTTTAGAAAAAAATAATGAAACCTGCTTAAAAGAAATAAGACTCACTAACCACGACTTACCTACTGTTAAAGTTTTTGAGCAGGAGTTCGAAAGGAACTTTCAAGAAAACCACTCACTGAAACTAGCTGTGAACGAAACTCCTCCTCCAAACAACAACAACAGCAAACTTACTTACTCCTACTCTGATACAAGTTAAAATCAATATTAACTGAATCTAAGAAGTAAATAAACCTAAATATGAACATACCAATCAAGTTTCTTGAGCTGTCCTTTGATCAGAAACAAAGTAGGAACTCCTCGCCTTCTCCCAGCATTGCAAGCAAGAAGCAAAAAAGGATCTCTAATGATAAAACTCGACTAAACCCTCAAATGCAAATACAAAAACTCATCCAAGTTCAAATGAGCAAACGAACTAACAAATCCCAAACTAAAGACTTCAGCAGAAGAATGAAACTCAGAACTAATAGCAAAAGAACAAACTTACTTTTAGATAAAACTTTAAAAGCCCCAGTAAGTAAGCACTTCACAAGACACTTTTCTTTAGGAGGAGATAAAGAATCCAAAGAAAAGAAGTATAAAGGCATACACTCTACTGCTAGCAGACCAGGCTCAGCCCAAAAACCCAAAGTAGGCAAACGAAAGTTTTGGGGGCCTCCCGAAAGTCCTAAGTTCTGCTTCTTCCCTGCAACTACTAAACCTATTCTGTTCCAGAAAACCCAAAGAGTCTGCTCTGGCAACCAAACTGAAGAAGCCCATGCACTCGTACTCCCCCGTCCGAGTTTTGACAACACTGTAATTTAAATGGCATCTAAGCCTGAGTTCGTTCCTAAGTCCACAAGAAACATCAAAAAGGCTCCAGTTTACTTAGCTAAGTTAGGAAATGCACTTTCTGTCCAGCCCAAAATCTTTGAACCAGAGACCTTCACTCCTGAAAACCCAATAATGTACACTGATGAACAAGGCCGAACTCAGATTAAAGGTTGCGACATCGAGAACTACCTTCGCTGGCACTACGACGAAAACGGACAAATGAAAAGCAACGCTAAACTTGTTAAGTGGGAAGACGGGTCTTTTACTTTGTTTATAGGAAACGAAGCCTTTGAAGCTGCAATGTCCCCCATGCCCCACACTTACTCACACTTAAGGTACAGGGACATGTACTTAGAACACCAAGAAGTTCCCCAGAAAGTTATGTTTAAGCCGTGTTCTCTTAAACAAAGACTTTACATCCGCAAGCTTGAAAACTCACTTAACCCCATAAAAACTACCCAAGTGCTGCATTCCTTTGAAAATTTCGAAAGGAAAAAGAAAGACCTTGAAAAAGAAATTGACGAAAAAATCAAAGCTAAGGAAAAAGCTGAACAAGAAATTGGCAAAGACATTCGACAGAAGTACTTCGACTCCGAAAGCGAAGAAGAAATGCTACACAGCTACAAGTCAGAAGAAAGCGACATGGACGTTGAAGAAACTTTTTAATTATTTACTAGCGTTTTTGAGCAGTTCTTTCAGTCTGTTCATGCGGGCATCAATGTCACTGGTGTCAAAAGCATTGGGCTTTTTCCTGTTACTTGGTGAAGTTCTTGCGTTAGGTGATCTTCTAGGCGAACTTCTAGCATAGCTTCTAGCTGAAGTTCCAGATGAAACTCTGCCGTAACCAGAGTAGGCTGAACCTCTAGAACCCCCAGTATTAGGAGACCCTCTAGCGTTTGGTGAACTCCTAGTGTTGGGAGAAGTTCTGCGACTTGGAGGAGTGTAGCCTCTTTGCGCAGTTCGGTTTGAAGGGGACAACCTTCTACTAGGAGGAGTTCTTTGGAAACTTCTGTTGCTAGGCTGTCTGTTGCTGGGAGATTGCCTGTTACTTACTCTTGGAGATACTCTTTTGTTAGATTGTCCAGTTGGATAAGAAGTGTTTTTTCTAGATGAGTCACGCGAGTTGCTTCCAAAAGAGGACCTGGGAGATCTCCAAGGTGAGGTGTTGCGTAAACGCGAAGACCTTGAAGCTAAAGTTGACTGCAGTTCATTTTCCAGCTGGCGAATTTTGGTTTTTTGTTTTCTGTCAGACTGTTTGAGTTTATCTAGTTCTTCTTGTTGGTTTCTAAGATCTTCTCTGCTGTAGTTTTCGCATTCTTTGGCGTCTTCAAGTTCTTGTTTGAGTTTGCCCACTTTTTTTTGGATGTCTTTTAACTGGTTTTTTTCTTCTTCCTCAGTCTCGAGTTGTTCTACTATTTTGTCAATTTCTTCTCTTAGTCTTTTCAGCTCAGCTTCCATTTCAGAGTTGAGTTTTTTGAGTCTCCTGGCTTCTTTGTTGCCTTCGTTTTTGTATTTTTCGTTTTCTTCTTCAAGTTGTTTTTTTTGTTTGATGATGCTGTCAATTTCTACCGCACTTCTTTTAGGAGTAGCAGACAAGGTTTGATTGTGTTCTAGTTTTCTAAGTTCTTCTTTCAAGTGTTCGTTTTCTTGGAGGATCTTTGTAGGGTCGGTGTTTTCAGGAAGTAGTTCCCTAAGGTCTTGCAACTCAGTGCGTAGTCTTTCAATGGTCCTTTGGAGGTGCTGGGGGTCTGGAGTGTCCTCAAAAACTAAAGGCAAGGGGTAGTGCACTCTGTCGAACTCAACTATGTAAGTCAGTATCAAGTACCTTTTGGAGTTAACTTTTGAGTTAGACCCAAACGAAGCTGTTCCTTTGGCGTTGGAAGCACTAAGCGGTTTTTGAGTTTTTCTGCTTTTAAGCATTTCTAGGTCTTGGAAAGTAAGTAAGTCCACCAGCACAGAGTCACTGGTGTTCCCTAAAGCAGTTAAAAGCATCTTTACAAACACAGAGAACCTTTTGTAGTTGCCAGTTTTCTTAGTGATTTCATGCAAGTACTCCTGCGAAAACTCTCCTTTCCAGCGTTTAGCAGAATCCCTGTCTTCCACTTGCAAACAGAGTTTGTCGTCTTCTACTTTACACTCCACTAAATAGTCGTACCCCCGAATGCTGATTTCGAAACTTTTGTGAAAACTTTCCATTTAAATATATGAATTAAGATTTATATTTAGCAAGTAGTTTATGGATGTTTCCTAGTTTGTTTTCGAAGTCGGTGAGGTCTAGAGAAGCTTCAGTTGCTTGGTTTTTCAATGATTCTAATTTGAGCTCTGAATTAGAAATAGGCGAGTTGGCTTGGACAGGTGTGTAAATAACTACACTGTCCCGGTCTTGTTTTTCGGGTTCTTTTTGAAAAGACTCTTCTTTTTGGGGGTTTTGGGCTTGTGACTTGTAGAACTCAGCTTGTTCTTTGTAGTAACTAATTTGGGACTGAGACTCTTCAAGTTGTTTCTGCAAGGTTTTAACTTGGTGTTTGTAGTAAGTAACGCTTTTCTTCTGTGAACTTTTTTTTTCAAGTTCCTCAATGATGCTGTCTAGTTCTTGTTTGAACCTTTGCATTTCAGTTTTGGATTCATCGTTGCTGACTTTTAACTTTTCAATTTCAGTTTGGGTTTCTTGTTTATAGTTTTCGTACTCACTGGACAAAGACTCTTTTTCCTTTTTGAGCATTTCAAGTTGTTCTTTGAGGTGGTTGTTTTGGTTCTGAAGTTCTTCAATAGACTCCTGCAAGTCTACCGACTCTTCTATTTGTCTTTCAGTAGACTGGGGCATGTAGTTTTCTTTCAAAGCTAAAGGCAAAGGGTAGTGGACTTTTTCGAACTCAGAAGTGTAGGACAGAATCAAGTAGCGTTTTTTGTTGCTTTGAGAAGCAAAGTTGGTGTCAAGTCTTTTGCGACTCCTCAAGTTTTCAATGTCCTGAAAAGTGAGGAAGTTTAGGTAGTAACAAGGGTTCTGTTCTTCTAAACAAGCTGTTAAGAACTTTAAAAATTGTGTAAAAGTTTTGGAGTTACCTGACTTACTAGTGATTTGCTCTATGTACCTCGAAGAAAAGTTTCCTCTCCACTCTAAGCCTCTTGAGGTTTGTTGCACCATAAGGTTCAGTTTCAGTCCTTCTGTAGACAAAAAGCACTCAAACTCTTCTCCTCGACAGTTAAACTTAATAGCGCGGTCCCATTCCATATTGCTATGCATCAGTTTTGAATATAAAAATATGTCTGAAAAGTATAATTTAGTAAAGCAACTAGGAGAGGGGTCTTTTGGAAAGTGCTACTTAGTAGAGTCGAGCCAAGACAGACAATACTGGGTTATCAAGCAAATTGATATAAGGTCTATGTCATCAAGTGAAAAAGATGAAGCTGTTAGAGAAGCTCTTATTTTAAAAAGCCTTAGTCATCCTAACATCATTAGGTTCAAAGACGCTTACAAAACCAAAAAGGAAAAACTGTGCATAGTTATGGAGTACGCTGACCACGGAGACCTCCAGGGAGCTATTGAAGCTAGAAACGGAAAGTACTTTTCTGAGTCACAAGTCATTGACTGGTTTGTGCAAATTTGTTTAGCCTTAAAGCACTGCCACGACCGGAAAATCCTGCATAGAGACCTTAAGTCCCAAAACATTTTCCTAACTAAAAGCGGAAGAGCTAAACTGGGGGACTTTGGAATTGCCAAAGTTCTTAAAAAAACATGCGATAACGCAAGGTCCATAGTAGGCACTCCTTACTACTTGTCTCCTGAGATTGTTAATAACACTCCTTACAGCTTTCAAAGCGACATTTGGTCACTAGGAGTTCTTTTGTACGAAATGTGCTGCCTGAAACCTCCCTTTGACTCTAGTTCCCTGCACTTTTTAGCTTTGAAAATAGTGAGAGGAGTCTTTCCTCCTTTGCCTTCGCACTACTCACGCGAGCTCAAAGTGCTGGTTTCAAGGATGCTTTCCACTGACCCTAGAAGACGTCCTAGAATTAACCAAATCCTTCGGGAGCCCTTTATTAGGAACAGAATCCACGACTTTTTGTCTGCTTCAATAAAAGCTAATGAGTTTTCTCATACTATACTGCACAACCAAAACCCCTTCCAAGTAGCTCCCCCTCCCGAGATACTTGTTTCTTCGCCTCCCCAAAAATACAAAGAAGTTAACGAAAACAAATACGGAAGTTTACTCATGAAAAACCAAAACCCCCCTGAAGTTCCCCAAGTAGCTTGGACAGAAGAGGAACAAAAAGACCAAGTACTAACTGAACTCAGAGAACGCAAAGACGAAGCAGCCAGAGCTTCTGTAGAAGCCTGGGGAAGTGCCAGAGAACACATGGAAGAAGAAGCTATGCTTTACGAAATGGGAGAAGCCATGATAATCGAAGACTTCCAAGACGATGAACTCACACAGCCTTTGCCTCCCAAAGAACTAGAAGAAGAAGCCTATGACGAAGAAACTCTCCAAAGGCCCTCTGAGTCCAACTACAGCAAAATTGAAGCCTTGCGTTTTTACTTGGAGGAAAGAATTGGAACAGATGTGCTAGTTGAAGCTTATAAAGTACTGCAGGAATTTGAAGACGAACAAGAAATAGGCTACGACAAGTTCTACTTGCATCTAGACCACTTAATGACTAGGGAACTGCAATTGGAGTACTTGCCTTTGATTCAAACTTTAATTGAGATGGAAAAGTTCTAACTACTTGCTAATTAATAAATGGGCGAGTCAGTGTCATTTAGACAAGTAGGCAAAGAAATCACTGGAAAGGTTTACAAAGGCCCAGTTATAGACGCATATAACCGCTACACTCAGTCATCCATACCCTCCAAAAAAGAACAAATACTTTCACCCGTAACCAAGAAAGCAGGGTTCGGAACTACCCAAGAAAGAAATATTTGGAACTCAAAAAAGAACTCTCCCGGTCCTGGAGAGTACTTAAACGAGTCTGCACAAGAAAACCCTTCTGTGAGCAAGAAAGGATTTGGGTCTCTCCACAACAGGTCAAACCGTTTTAGAAGAGCCCAGGTCATTAACCGCAACCCAGGCCCAGGATCTTACGATTTCACTATGAGCAAAACTGTGCCTGGGTTCGCAAAGGTTTCCCAACTAAGAGTGGACTCTTTCACTAACAAAAACGTTGCTCCGCCTCCTGGACACTACAACCCCAAGCCTGCTACTTCAGAAACTTCTTTTTACTCTTGCTTTAAAAGTCAAAGCAAACGTAGCAGTGAAACCAAAAATGAAAACCCAGCTCCTTGGCATTACAGTCCCACAAAACCCCTTGCTAAAAATCACTACCCTTCACCTGCTTTTGCCCAACCTGCCAGAGCTAGAAGACACCAAGTGAACCTTTACAACCCTCACGAAGGAGTTCCTGCAGAGACCTCTCCAGGCCCAGGCGACTACTATTGCGAGCCTAGTTTTGATACAAAAAAGCATAACCTAAGTTTCATCAAAGGAGACTCAGACAGGTTCGGAAACAAGTTAAGACCTAGAGTAGTCAGCAACTCAACCCCAGGTCCAGGAGCTTACTACAAGCAAACTCTAGACCCTGAAGTACACCAAGTAGCAGGTGCCGTGTTTATGTCAGAAAGTGAAAGGGTTTGGCTCAAAACTGAAAACAAACCTCCAGGTCCTGCCTTTTACAAACCTGTTCCTGTTGCTAGGAAGAAGAACTTCCACCTTAACAGCAACAACTTGTGGGTGTAGAATAATATTTAATCCAGCTAGTTAGTGATTTGTAAATGGCAGAAGTCCCTGAACTCGTATTGACATGCACTGATGGACTATTTAAAGGCAGAATTTTGTATGTGAACACAACAGTAAGATCAATGTAGCCCGGAGGTGAGATTTTTGGAAGCGGAAGTCCTGAAGGAGGTCAAGTTACCATGTCAATAGAAAAAGCCGAACTAGATCCCCAGCACGCCCAAATAGTTTGGAGGGGCGACTACTTACTGAGTGACTTGAATTCAAGCACAGGAACTTGGATCAAGGTCCAAGAAACACTGATGCCGGGGGAAAAATTAGAGCCTTTAGATGAACTTAGAGTAGGCAGTGTGCATTTCAGGGTTGAACAAGGAGAACCTGAAGTCTTAGAAGACCACTGGATTCAAAGATACTCTTTAGAGTCGCTGCGGAGCTTCTTTAGCAACAAAACTCTTGACCAAGTGCTAAGTTTGAACCCGCAAGAAGTAGAGTGTGCAAGTCACGACAAAGAAAACCTCTGCAAGGCCTTAGAAGAAATGAAACAAGTTCCCAGAACTATCAATAAACTTAGACTAGTGTCCCAAAACAAAGAATTCCAAGTAGGCTGGAAGCCAGTGACTATTGGAAGTTCGGGACTGTGTGACGTTGTGATACCTGGAATCAGTAGTTTCCAGGCAAAGGTAAGCTTTACCAAAGAAGGGTTTTTTGTGATGAATTTAGACGAAGAAAGCTTTAACGTTTACAAAAGGCTTCTTCCTAACGAGAAGTTAAAACTAGTTCCTGGGAGGTCTTTTAGAATTGGGAAAATTGAATTTGAAGCCTGCAAATTCAACACAGGCAAGTCCAGCCAGGTAGGTTTGCGGCCTACTATGGAAGACGCTGAAAAAGTCATTCAGAATCTGTTTTTAGAAGAAGAACCTGTTTTTTACTGTGGAGTGTTTGACGGACACGGAGGCAACCAGTGCTCAGAATTCCTTAAAGAAAACCTTCACTTTTATATCAAAAATAATCTTAGAAACCAACCTTACGAAAACTGGCCTTCTTTACTCACTGCAGCTTTTAAACAGTGCGACGAAGACTACTACAAAAGCGAACCTGAAAGAGGAAAGGAAAACGGCTCAACAGCTGTAGTTTTGCTGGTAAAAGGCAGGAAACTCCTAGTTTGCAATGTTGGAGACAGCAGAGCTGTGCTGAGTAGAGGTGGAGAAGCTTTGCAGTTAACGACTGACCACAGACCAGATAACCAAGAAGAGTCGCAACGCATAGAAAGTCAAGGAGGAATGCTTATATTCGGAAGGGTCTTGGGCAAACTTGCAGTAACAAGGGCTTTTGGAGACTTTGAGTTCAAAGACATTTCTAACGCAGAACTAGGCGTTGAAGTCAAAGGACCCCTAGTAACGGCTGAACCCCAAATTACTCAAGTTGAGATTTCAGAAACCGACGATTTTTTAGTGGTAGCATGTGACGGTTTGTTTGAAGCTTACACAAACGAAGAAGTCGTAAGGAAAGTAAAGGAAAAACTGAGGAAAATGCAAGACACAGAGCAGGACCTTGCAAGAGTTATTCACGAAATCGTTTCTGAAGCTGTGGGAGGCAGACAAACTTCAGATAACGTGACTGCTTTTTTAATTAGTTTATGTCCAGAAATTAAGTAAATGGAAGCATTTGACTTGATCACTGAAAGGTATAACTTACTAAAAATAGAACTCAGTCAGTCGAGTCTCAAACTAAACCAGCCTGAAGTCTCCATCAAGAGGAGCTATAAAATAGGCAAAAGAATAGACGGAAAGAACAGGGCTTTGTTTAGTCAAGTAAGAATGTGCACTCACAGACAGTCTGGAGTCAGCAAAGCAGTTAAGTCCTATAACATCCAGGACGCGTATATTTCTGGCAACGAAGTATGCTTCGAATTAAAACCTGCACTCACGCTTTCCCAAGTTCTTAACGAAATAAAGACACTTTCTAAGTTCAAGCACTACAACATAGTTACTTGCGAAGAGGTGTTTTTGGACGAAAGGTACCTACACCTGGTATTTGAGCTTTGCGAAGGAGGAGAACTTTATGACTACATTAACCAAGAAGGTAAACTAAGCCTAAAAGAAGCTTTGTCACTTCTAGTTCAGGCCCTTGATGCAACTAAGTTTATGCACGCTAAGAACTACTGCCACAGGGGTTTGTGCATAGAAAACATTATGTTCCTTGACAGCAAAAGAACCAAGGTCAAACTTATAGGGTTCAGTGGAGCTAGAGAACTTGTGGATTTGCCAATTACTGAAAAGTACGGAAACCCCCTTTACATGGCTCCTGAAGTTTACTCAGGTTCTTACAACGAGAAGTGCGACATTTGGTCACTTGGAGTTATTTTGTTCACTATGCTTATGGGTTTCCAGCCTTTCGGAGGAAACAATATAACTGAACTTACTAAAAACATTAACTCTGCCAAGTACAAAAAGTTCAGTTCTTGGAAGAAACTTGAAAAGCCTACGAGAGACTTTATAAAACTGATGCTTAAAAAAGAAAACCGCACTTCAGCTAGCAGTCTTATTGAAAACCCTTTTATCGGAGAACACTATAGGAAACACCAAGATATAGTTTTTAAGCAAATCATAGAGTCTTCAAAGAACCCTGAAGAAGAAGAAAGCCTAAACCAAAAGGTAAACTTAGCAAACAGCTTAAAGCTAGTTGCCTTCAAAATACTGCTTGCAAAAAACTCTTTGCCTTATCAAAGAGAAATTGAAAGAATCTGGGAAGTTTTCGACACTGAAAAGCAAGGAAAGCTTGAAAAGTCCAACTTAGAAAGTAAGCTTTATAAGTATTTTAATGAAGGAACCACCTCTGATCAAGTTTCGAGTGTTTTTAGAAAACTAAGTACCTTTAAAAAGGAAGTCGTGCTTAAAGAAGAGTTTATGTCCATGATGATTGACATAAGCGAAGAAACCCAACTCAGCCTGGCTTTTAACGAAATTGACACCGATATGGACAACTCAATAGACGCTACTGATTTAGCCAACTATCAAACTCAAAACCTCGAGGACTGGGAAAACCAACTTATAAGTGTCCAAGGCACAGAGTTCCTCAGCAGAAAAGAATTCTGCCAGTTAATTTGCAACTTTGCAATATAATTAAATATGGGTGATTTTAAAATAAAGCTGAGTCTGCCTACTCAAGAAGCCCAGAGTTTAGAACAATCTAAGCCCTCTGCTTCTAAAAACAACCGCAAAAAGCCCAAAACTCCTCCTCCGCCTAAAAAGAAAAAAGAAACTCCTCGGACTGAAAAACCCGAAGTTTCTGTAGTTGCTAAGCACTGGGAAAAGCGCTGGGTCCTTTTCAGCAACGTTTTCGAACACACAGGAGAAATCTGGCTTAAAAAATGGGTAGCCCTGGACGAAATTGAAGAAGAAATGCCTGCTGAAGAAGAAAAGTCCCCTCCCAAAGAATACAAGTGCAAAATCGAGGACTGCGGAAAGGTTTTCCATGACGCTGCTGCACTTAAGAAACACGCAGCCACACATGGCGAGAGGCAGTTTATGTGCACTTACGAAGGTTGTGGAAAAAGGTTCTTAGACAACTCAAAGCTCAGAAGACACCAGTTAGTCCACACAGGAGAAAGACCTTATGAATGCCAATACTGCAATAAAAGGTTTTCTTTAGACTTCAATCTCAGAACCCATCTCAGAACTCACACAGGCGAAAAACCCTACCAATGTTCTTACCCTGGGTGCCTCAAAAGGTTCACTCAGTCAAGCAACCTTGCTGCACACGAAAAAACTCACGCACAAAAAGCCAAAAAGGCTGAAGACGACAAAAAGTCCGATAACAACTTAATGTAATAGCCATATAAATGCAAAGCAACAAACACTTAGTGCTTTTCAAGTCTGACTTGCCTGAACCCATTTTTGAAGCCCTTAGAAAAAAGTTTACTGTGGCTTGCGTTCCTGTTTTGAGTTTTGAGTTTGAGTGTTACCAAGAAAACCTTAGAAAAGCACTGCAACAAGATGTAAGTGGAGTGGTTTTTCCCAGTCCAAGAGCTGTTGAAGCAGTTAAGTTGCTAGGACCTAGCTCCATACTGCACAAAAAGTGGTTTGCTGTAGGAAAGGGCACTGCTGAAGTATGTGAAAATATGCTTGGGCGTAAGCCTGACGCAGTAGGTACTAAAGGAGCCCAAGAACTCATATCTGAAGTACTGCCTAAAACAGGGTTTTCTGGAACTCTTTTATACCTGTGCGGAGACAACGCGCTTAGTTTGGCAAGAGAAGAAATGGAGAAGCAAGGCTACGACTTTATGCAAGCTGTAGTTTACCACACAAGGTCTGTTAGTTCTGAGGAGCTTTTTCAGTCTTTAGAAGAGGTGCCTGACGTGTGTGTGTTCTTCAGTCCTTCTGGAGTAAAGACTGTTGCAAGTGCCTTTAACTGGGACTGGAGCACTATTCAAGTAATAGCTATTGGAGACACTACAGCTAGTGCTTTGCAAAACACCCTTAACAAGTGCGATGGAGTACCAGAAGAGTTTAACCTAGAAGGGCTAGTAAAGTTATTAACTAATGAGGTTTAGCGTGTGCAGCTAGCACGTTCACTAAACAACAAAGCATGTTTTTCATAAACTGAATGTGAAGCATTTCATTAGGAGCGTGGGCGTTTGACTCAGGACCTAGCACTCCTGTGATCACAAACTGAGCATTTGGAAACATGTTTCCTAACATCCCCATGAAAGGAATGCTCCCTCCTTCTCCGTTTTGCAGCATTTCTTTTCCAAAGTAAGTTTTGGAGGAAGAGTCCAAAGCTTCTAGCAACCAAGTTTCTAGGGACTTTGGAGCCCAACCTTCCCCCGTGTCACCTATTTTAACTTCTACTTGGGCTCCATAAGGAGGGTCTTTTGTAAGGGTTTCTGTGAGTCTTTTGCAAGCAGCTTCCATGTCAATGCCTGGAGGAACCCTTATTGAAAGCTTTAGAGTTGAGTAGGGACGAAGCACGTTTCCAGCAACGCTAACTTTTGGAAACCCATCCTGGCCAATCACTGACAGAGTTGGTTTGTAAGTGCGGTTTAGGACTAGCTGAACAGTATCGCTAGTTAAGGGCCTTGCCCCTTCTTTAAAAGGAATTTTACTAAAAACAGTATTTCCTAAAGCTTTAGAAACTTTAACTGCGTTGTTATAGATCTCAGGAGTTATTTCAGTGTGCAACTCAGGCAAAAGAACTTCTCCTGTCCTGGAGTCCTCTATTCTGTCTAGCAAGTTCCTTATTATTCGGAAAGAGGATGCAACAACTCCACTAGCGTCCCCTGAGTGGGCTCCGTTGCTCAGTATCTTTACTGTGAGTTCGGCGTCAATAAGTCCTCTCAAACTAGAGGTAAGCCAAAGTTGCTCGTAGTTGCCTGCTCCTGAGTCTAAGCATATGATGAGTTCGGGTTCCCCTATTTTGTTTTTGAGCTGGTTGATGTAGTTCATTAGGTTGGAACTCCCGGATTCTTCTTCGTTTTCCCCAACAATTACAATTCGTCCATGGGGTATTTCTAGGTCTTGCATGGTCTTGATTATTAAACCACAAGCTGGAATTGCGTAGCCGTCGTCTGCACCTCCTCTTCCATAAAGCTTTCCGTCAATGATGGTAGGCTGTGTAGGCCCAGTTCCTTCCATCCATCCTTCCATGTGAGGTTGTTTGTCCATGTGACCGTACATCAACACAGTGCCCATTGAAGGATCTGTTGCTTCAACTACTCCGAAAAACAAGTCAGGCTGGCCTTCTTCTTGGATAATTTCGTGAGTAAAGTTTTTAATATTCAGGGACTCTAAGTAGTTGATTAGAATGGAAGCAGCTTGCTGCATGAGTCCATTAGAGTTCCACTCTGGGTCATAAGCAGGGGAAAGACTCGGAATTTTTATGTACTCTATAAGAGCAGGAACTATTCCTGAGTCAACACCTGAGTATATCTTTTGCTTAATACTTTCTACGTCCATAGACTAGTAAAATGTCACTTTTAAGGTCGATCATACGAGTGCCTTTAGCTCTTTTAGCAGGATTCTATGCAACTGACTTGGTCCTGCCTGCCCCGAAAGGAATGCCCGACCCCAACTTTGACGAGGTCAATCGGTTTGACGGACAACAAGCAGCTAAATCTAAATTAAGTCAAGTTAGGTAAAGTTACATGGCCGTGGCTGTATATTGCAAGTAAAAGAGTAGCAATTTCTTCTAAAACCACTAAGTCGTCGTCTCTTGAAGTGTGCAGGATTTTGACAATCAGCGGGTAGAAGTTGTAAAGGTCTAGGAGTTGTCTGGGGTTGTTGTTGTTACTCACCACCACTAGAAGAAGTTCTAAGCAGTGCTTTATTTTGCTTGGTTCGCTTTGGCACTCTGTGAGTTTGTTAAAAAGAGTTTCTAGAAACAGTTGGTTTTCAGACAACATCTTGCTCAAGTTTTCAGAACTAGACAGCATTTTGAGCATGCATTGCAGAGATTGCAGTGTGTGGGAGTTGTCCCGGAAAAAGTGGATGAGTTTTTGTATGTTGTGCTTTTTACAAAGCTCTGCTTCGCACTTTCGGGGTTCGAGCGATACCCAAGTAGCTACACAGTCAAAAACATACGTAAAGGAAGGCAAATAAGCAATCAAAAAAGAAACAATTTCGCAAGAATGCAAGTGCGCTCTGCAAGCAGAAGAAGCCGAAACCAAACTTGACAGCAAAGAAAGACCTAAGTGTGCAAAAGTACCTCCTAGAGGAATACACTCTGCCAAAGCTGGCACAACTCCAGCAAGCACGGCTTGTTCTTGCCTAGGAGGACTTAACTTACACAGAAAAGACAAAGCCCGCAGTGTGATTTCTTTTACTTTTTTGTCCTGGTCGTTTTTAAGGATCTTCACAAGGTCCACTATGAACCCTATGTTTTCCAGTCTGTTTTGTAGCGACCTGTCACTTGCTAAGTACTGAATTGCTGTCAACACTTGGATTTTGGGGTCTGTAGGAAGCGAGTGTAGGGTAGTCATTACAATGGACAAAATGTCTTCTTCACAAAACTTAAGCAAAACACTCCTAGACCCTGTTGAAAATGCCAGTATTAAGTTTGCTGTTTTTTGTAAGTACTCGTAGTTGTCAGGGTCACCGCTAAGGTTGTCTAGACTCAAAGCAAGTCTTTCAATAGCTCCACAAGCAGCCCAGATCCTAAGGTACTCATCTCCTTGTTCTTCAAGTAAAGCCAACAAACAGTCTATTCCCAAAACTACTAGTTCTCTGTTTTCATCGTAGTTGGGATCTAGCAACTTAACTACTGCTTCAATTCCTCCTGAAGCTAGCACTAACTTTACGATGTAGCTACTAGACTGAAACAGCTGGCCAATTAAGTAAGCAGCTTCTATTCTAAGTTCTTTGTAGTACTCTTCGCCTATATACCTCAAAGCCACTGTGAAAAGTCCCAAACACGCACTTACTTCTTGCATTAAGTTATCTTCTTCGCAAAGACAATTCACTAACTGCAAGGCAAGATGCAAGCTTTCAAAGTTGTCATTTTCGTCAAGAATTTGTTTAAGGATTGACAGCACTGGTGTGGCAAATTCTTTTAAACTAGGCCTTTCTTTCAGCAAATCTATGAGTGCTGCTTGTGCGTAGTTCAAGTTTTTTTGCGAGTCAATTGCGTCTATTAGTTTGTCAAGGTACTGAGTGTCTGAAGGGTCGTAAAACAAGTCTGAACTTCTGTGCATTTCGGCTACAGAGCTTCTAAGACGGCTTAACTTCTCCATTGACCCAAAGTTTTCGAAGTCACTAGACTCTATTTTAGTGCTTTTGCTCAAAAGACTTCTCATGCTTTTTACTGGAGCTATTTTGGGAGTTTCTTGAGGGGTTTCTTTTACTGATTCCCTTGAAGTTTCCTTAACTTCTTCTTTAATAGTATCCATTTTGGCACTTGGGGTTTTTTCTTGTTCAAACCTAACTTCGTTCTTAGTGTAGTTCACTTGGGCACCGCACCTGCGATGGCCTACAGGAGAAGGAACCCTTACTTCAAAGTCACATTCTTCTTCTATAGACAGGTTTCTGTGAATTTCTTCTCTAGCCGAGTAATTCAAAATCCAATCATGCTTGAGTAGCCCAGGAGCATCTATTCGAATCAGTGGTTCTTTTTGGAAACACTTCAGAAGAAAATCTTTGAGTTCAGGCGAAATGTTTGGGGGCAAGGGCGGACAGTCATCTTGCACAATGCGGTACAGAGCAGACATAGTCTCTAAACTGAAGTAAGGAGGAGACCCTGTAAGCAGTTCTATCACAGTGCAACTCAGACTCCAAATGTCACAAGCTGTTGTGCAGTGGCCGGTTTGCTCAACTATTTCAGGTGCCATCCAATAAGGCGTGCCAACAATACTCATGCTTTTAGTAGTTTCAGTGAGCTTCATGGCAACCCCGAAATCAGCCAGTTTCACAACACCTTCTTTGGTAGTCAGAAGGTTGGCGCCTTTTATATCACGATGGACAACTCCCTGGGAGTGCAGGTAACAGAGCCCTTCTAAAACTTGCTTAACGTAAAAAGCCACGAGGTTCTCTTTGAAAGGAGTGAACCGCTTTATTATCGCCGCCAAGGACCCTGACTCAATATACTCCAGTACAATATTTAAGTGATCATCTGTTGAAATCACGTCTGCTTACAAGTTACCGATATACTTGACGATATTGACATGTTCTAGTCGTTTCATAAGGTTGATTTCTCTGTGAATAGCGCTGATTTGGTCCTCAGAGATGTTGTTGACGGAGATTTGTTTGATTGCAACAATTTGAGCAGTGTTTGTGTTAAGGGCTTTATACACTTTTCCAAAAGCACCCTTTCCAATGCAGTCCCCTATTTGCTGAGTAGAACTTACATAATCGCCCACCAAACAAACATTCTTTGCCATACTAAAATTAATGCCTGTTTCTTGAAGAGAAGAAAGTCCATTTTTATATGGAAGGCGAGATTAGTCCCTCAAGTCTTCTGCAGCGAGCTTGTTCTGAAGGTGACAACGAGGCTCTCCAAGAACTACTTAATGTTCACGAATTTGACCGCCAAACCCTCAGTCAAGCACTTTATCTCGCTGTGTCACGCTCCCACTCCACCTCAGACCACTTCTTATGCGTAGAAACTTTACTTTCCCATGACGCGAACCCTAGCTTCCGGGGTCCTTCAGGCAACACGCTCCTTATGCATGCTGCTAAAATGGGCCACATTGAGTTAGTTGAGCTTCTGCTGGGAGTTGTTGGCATTGAAGAGCGGGACAATGAAAAGCGCACTGCGCTTATGTACGCAGTAGATAGTGATTTTGGGGACAATGCTGACGTTGTCAAATTAATGGTAAGTAGAGGTGCTCAACTAGATGCCCAAGACGCAATGGGGAACTCTGCTTTGCACAGATGCGCAGAACGCGGTTATGCAAACTCCATAAAAGCGCTCATGCAAGAGTCTGCTTTCGTCAATATTCAAAACGTATCTAAGGACACACCTCTGCACCTTGCGGTCCGCAACAAACGAGAAGATTCGGTCAGAATACTGCTTTCTTTTGGTGCGAATTCTGCACAAAAGAACATAGAAGGCAGAACGCCCTACGAAGAAGCAGAGGAAGAAATTAAGAGTCTTTTCAGCCCAGAAGCTCTGAATCCGCCGAAGCAAACACTTGAAGAAGAAGAATCCAACACAAGTTTTAGTTCCCTGCCGGAGTCCCACACTTTTGAGTGCGAGCTGTGCAAAGCTGTAGTTTTAGAAGGGTTTTGTAAGCCCTGCATTGAAGGACTGTGTCACAGAGAAAAACTTGCCAGGGATGAAATCTCAGCAGTCAACTCTGAACTTTCCAGTGAAATCAACAACTTAAAACAAAAACTAGAAGAAGCCAGCAAAACTAACTACGAACTGGAAAAAGAAGTCAAAAGAATCCAGCAGGAAAAAGAAACCCTCCACAGAACCTACCAAGAAGACCTTGAATCTTCCCAAAAAACAATTCTAGACCTTAAAACTTCTATGAACTTCCTAGAAGAGAAAAACTCTAGTTTGACCCAAAGAGTTGAAGAGCTCTCCAAAATCAAAAACCAAAACGGGTCGAAGTTCGGCAAAAACTCTTCTTTACTCAACATAAGAAACTTGCAGTCAGTTTCCAGAGAAAAGTTTTTGAGTTCTCTCCAAAAAGACGTGGAGTTCTTTTTGTACGAAGTAAACAGTTGGCAAGAATCCACTTCCCCGTCTCTAAACAAAATGTGCACACACATCAAAAAACTTGTAGAAGACCTTTTCTCTGAGGGCTCTCTTTGTTACTATGGAAGTTTCTCTTACAACCTGAACTTGCCTTCATCAGACATAGACATGGTTTTGACTAACGTAGAGGGCAATGTGCGGAGCGTTCTATCAAGGCTCCAAGAAAGTCTTTCTAAAAGGTCGTTTGTGAAAGAAACCAATTTAATTGCTAACGCAGTAGTTCCTGTGCTTAAAGTCAAAGTGGAGTGGGACTCGGTGCCTGTGCACTTAGACTTTACTGTTCAAGACATCAAGCACTCTGGGTTAAGGTGTGTTGACTTTGTTAAAAGGGTACTTTCCTTCTATAAAAACATACGTCCAGTGGTCTTGCTGCTTAAACAGCTTTTTTATGTGTGTGACTTCAAAGAACCTTACACAGGGGGACTCAGTAGCTACTCTTTGTTTTTGATGGTGACTTCTTACTTCCAAACCTGCACTATACCGCATACCAAAACACAAGACCCTAGCTGCGTCGGGGAACTCTTTTCAGGAGTGCTTAACTACTACGCAAACGAGTTCATGTACCTCAGCCCTATCCAAGCCTACGACCCTACAGTGCGTCCTCCCCCTTTCCAGTTCACTCCAGTAAACTTTACTCAGGAAGCTTACCCTAACCTCTACGTTGCAGACCCTTTCAAATTTTCTAACAACGTTGCTCACTCCACCAATTTTGAAATGATGGTTACTATTCTGCGCTGTGCAAACATGCACCTTAACCGAAGAGTGTTTTGCGAGTGTGCTGGAATGAAAAGACCCCTTTTGAGAACTTACTACGACACCAAGCACAGCTTAACTCCCTACATGTAGAGTAGTTTAAATTAATTCATTACAATTAAAACTTAATAATGCTTCTCAGTTTAACGTTAAATTCTGCGTAAATGGTAATAACTAATAACATGAGTGTAGAAGCACCAGCTTGGAGCATAAAAGGCAAAAACTACTATAAGTATACAGAGCACGTGCCTGGACCTGGCACATACACCCCCAACCCAGCTGACTCCACCCGTTCTTTTAAAATTGGAAAGTCCTCCCGAACTGGAAAAAACGCAAAAGAAGACTACCCAGGACCTGGCAACTACTCACCCGAATACAAAAGCGGCAGCCCGCGCACAGTGTAATATCTAAACAGGATCCCTAAAGCAAAGCGAGAAACCGTTAGTTCTAACTCCAACTCCCCAGGACCTGGGAGTTATTTAGCAAATGACGTTCGCGACGGGCCTTCCTACACTATAGTGGGAAGAACTAAGGACAAAATAAGAGACCCCAGCCCAGGCCCTTCTGACTACTCGCCTTCTGTAAGATCTAGTCTCAAGCAGTTCCCCACTTACGGCATGGGAACCTCTGTGAGAAAAGACCCCTCTGAAAATTCTTTATACACTCCTGGTCCTGGCACCTACGACTACAAAAACCCTTCTGGAAGTCCCCAGTGGAAGTTTGGAACAGGCTCTAACTTCAACAAACGGAAGTTCACTGGACCAGGCCCAGGTTCTTATGAGGTGCCCTCCAGCTTAAGTAAAAACGCTTACTCCTTGCTTTCTAGGCACCAATACGCTTCTAAAAGAGACTCAGAGCCAGGTCCAGGACAGTACAGCCCTACTTTTGACTCTAAAAGGTTCCAGTACTCCTTCAGCAAAGGAGGAAGAGACTCATTAAATAAAACAATTACAGGGCCTGCTCCAGGTTCCTACAACCCCAATGCTCCAAAATCTCAATTGGGAAATTCGTGTAACGCTACTTTAGATTTGGAAAAGAAAAAAGGTCCTTTAACCAAGAAAGGTCTGACCTTCCAGACCCTGCAAGCTACTACCCCAGCCACCAAACCAAAAAACCTCCTAGTTACAGCTTCAGAACCAAGAACCCTTCCAAAAAGATTCCAGAACTTCCAGTAACTTAAACTTAGGGCCCAGCAAACTACTCTCCAAGTAAGTCCAACATAAAAAAGAACCCTGCCTGGGGAATAGGTTCAGCCAAAAGAACTTTTGAAACAGCAGCTGAAAGGTCGTTGAAAGGCAACCCGGGCCCAGGCACTTACTCAGGAGAACCCAGAAAGTCAAGTCCGAAGTGGGGTTTCGGTAAGCAAGAAAGAATCAAAACCAATAACAGAGACACTTCTCCAGGTCCAGGTGCTTACGAGTCCAGGTCTATGATTGGAAGGAATAGATAATTAAATGGAATCTTCTCAGTACCCAGAGGAGTTGAGTAATTTAGAAGAAGGAGTCTCTGGTAGCGAACTGGACATAGAAGACTACATGAAGAACTTAGTTGAGGAAGCACTTAAGTACTTTAATAACGACGATATGGTAGGGGCCCTCACTAAGCTAAAGCAAAGCGAAGAGATCATGGAAATCATGGCCACTAAAGGCAAGCCTGCCAAAATGGACTACGTACTCGTAACTCTCCACAACATAGCTTGTTGTTACCAGAAACTAGGTGACGTCGAGAACTGCGCTGCTTACTTAGAAGCTTGCAGTTTTAATTGTTCGAAATCCGAAAAGTTGTTTAAATCTGCAAACAACGTTGCAAAGTGCCTTAAGATCGCCAAATTGCACACAAGAGTCCTGATACAGCACTGTGTTTCTCTTTCAAACTTAAAAAAGCACAAAGAAGCTCTTGAAAAAGCTAAAGAATCCTCTGAAAAGTCTATTCTTGCGCTTAAACTTACCGTGCAAACCCTAGAAATTGTTTCTTCAAGGCTGAAAAGCCGCAAGGTGGCCTCTAAACTAGGAGAAAAACAGATATTTTTGTACCAAAACATTGTGAACAGTGCCAACGAAACTCTTAAAGTTATCAACCAGTACATTGAAAAAGGCTTTTTGAGCAACGAAAACCAAACTCAAATGCGCTCAGTTTTGGGAGTCAAGACTTTTGGAAACTGGGTTTACGACTTTAAAATCACAGACATAATGGTGCTGCAGCCACTTTCTATCGAAGAGTTCCAAGAAAAAAGACAACTCCACGCTGAAATCACTAAAGACTTTCTTCTGTACAAAATAGCTTTGCACAGCGTCTCCCTTTTTTGCATAGCCACAGAAATGAAGCACCTTCGCTCCACTGTAGACAAGAAAAAAGAAGCGTAAGTCATACTTAGTGAACTCATCCACAACAGGTCAATTACTCTTTTAAAAGCATTTTTCCCTCCAGAGTGTCCTTTGCTGCTGCACGTTTCAGAAACTTACAAACGCAGACTTTTGAGTGAACTCCAAGAAATAGTAATTCTTACTTAGCCTGAAGAAGGAGACCGCAAAAAGTCAAGGCGCACACTAAGCGGAGATTATAAACGACTTCCTTCTGTTAAGTCCAACAACAGAAAAATGAGTTACGTTAAGAACCTAGAGTACACTAGAAAACTTTCAGTCAACCTTTCAAGGCCCCAAAGTTCTTTATCCAACAAAAGAGGCGAAAAGAAAGCACCTCTTTGGAAAAGAACTACTCGGCAAAGAAGTTTGGACATTTCCAGAAGAAGCAAAACTCCTGACTACGCTTTTTTGAGGAACCTCGAAGTTAAGTTTGGGTACAACCAAGAACAGATGTTAAACTAATTTAATATATATGAAAGAGTCTAGAGAAAAACTAATTCCGGCCTTTTTGGAGCTAAGGGGACTAGTTAAGCAACACATTGACTCTTTTGACTTTTTCATCAACAAAGACATCAAAGACATAGTAGCTGCTCCTTCTAATTGCAAAATCACTTCTGACTACGACCCTAACTTTTATTTGAAGTACACAAACATAAGAATCTTGACTCCTTGCATTGAAGAGGACTTTATAGTTTCACAGCTAACCCCTCACGAGTGCCGGCTTAGAGACCTTACCTACTCTGCGCCCATCATGGTTGACATTGAGTACACTCGAGGCAACATGATAGTTGAAAGGACAGACGTAGAAATAGGCATGATGCCCATTATGCTGGGGTGTTCTAACTGCGTACTGCGCAACAAGTCCCATTCGGAGTTGGCCAAGATAATGGAGTGTCCTTATGACCCCAGAGGCTACTTTATAGTTAAAGGCGTAGAAAAGGTTATACTGATCCAAGAACAAGCTTCTAAAAACAGAATCATTGTTGAGCACGACGGCAAAGAAAACGTCATGGCTTCTGTTACTAGTTCTACACACGAAAAGAAGTCCCGCACAGTAGTTATCAACAAGGGAGGAAAGATGTTTATGAAGCACAACACTTACGCAGAAGACATTCCAGTAGCTGTGGTTTTTAAAGCTTTGGGCATCGAAGCTGACCAAGAACTGTTCCAACTCGTAGGCACTCAAAAAAAGTACCTTGAAGCCCTTATAATGAGTTTGCAAGAATGCAGCACTGCAGGGATCTGCACTCAGGAACAAGCTCTTAAGTACCTAGGTTCCAAAGTTAGGAATTCCAAAGCTGCAAAAACTGGCCGCACAAGAGTAGAAGAAGCCAAAGACATTTTAGCTCAAGTGGTGCTTTCACATGTACCTTGCCAAAACTATGACTTCAGAGCTAAAGCTAGGTACTTAGCTACTATGGTGCGCAGGGTAGTTGATGTAGCCCAAGATCCCTCTAAAGTAGACGACAGAGACTACTACGGAAATAAAAGACTTGAACTTGCTGGGCAGTTAGTGGCTTTACTGTTTGAAGACTTGTTTAAAAGGTTCAACAGTGATATCAAGAAGTACGTAGACAAAGTGCTTTCTAAGCCAAAGTCTTCTAAGTCAGAGCCTTTTGACGTTGTGCGTGCAATAAGAACAGATACCATTACAAACGGGCTGGCTAACGCTATATCTACAGGCAACTGGTCTTTGAAAAGGTTCAAAATGGAAAGAGCTGGGGTTACAGAAGTGCTTTCTAGGTTGTCTTACATGTCAGCTTTGGGGATGATGTGCAGAATTAACTCTCAGTTTGAAAAAACTCGAAAGATATCAGGGCCCCGTTCTTTGCAGCCATCGCAGTACGGCATGTTGTGCCCTTCAGATACTCCTGAAGGAGAGTCTTGCGGCTTAGTGAAAACACTTGCACTAACTACACACATCACACTTGACATGGACCAAGAACCCCTTGAGTTGCTTGCTTTCAACCTTGGCGTGGAAGACGCTTCTTTGTTTTCTGGGGACGAACTTTACGCACCTGGAGTGTTCCGAGTGTTTTTAAACGGGCAGCCTTTAGGAGTCCATAGAGACGCTGTTTTTTTAGCTGAGTCCATCAGAGCCATCAGAAGGAAGGGCCGCATAAGTGAGTTCGTGAGTGTAGTTATAAACGAAGAAGAGCAGCAAGTCCACATTGCATGTGACGGCGGAAGACTCACTAAGCCTTTTATACTGGTTGAAAAGGGAGAGTGTAAGCTCAAAGATTTCCACATCCAACAACTTGCTTCGGGAGTTAAAAACTTCGACGACTTCGTGAGGGAAGGAATCATAGAGTACCTAGACGTAAACGAGCAAAACAACGCCAACATTGTTTCTACTCCAAAAGAAATCAAGCAAAAAACCACACACTTAGAAATAGACCCTTTCACTATACTAGGAGCCGTTGCTGGACTCATTCCTTACCCCCACCACAATCAAAGCCCCAGAAACACTTACCAGTGCGCTATGGGCAAACAAGCCTTGGGATCGATAGCTTGCAACCAGTTTGCCAGAGTGGACACTGTGCTTTACTTGTTGGGTTACCCTCAAAAGCCCTTAGTTAAAACCCGTACTATAGAACTCGTGAACTACGAAGAACTGCCAGCAGGGCACAATGCCTGTGTAGCTGTAATGTCGTTTTCAGGGTACGACATCGAAGACGCTATTATACTTAACAAGTCTTCTGTTGAAAGGGGGTTTGGAAGGTCTTTAATACTAAAAAGACACCCTGCTAGCCTGAGAAGGTACGCCAACGGAGCCCAGGACAGGATCATTTTGCCTCCCCAAGTGTTCCAAGAAAACCCTCCTCCTTCAATTAAGAAATTCCACGCTGTAGACCAGGACGGGTTAGGGAGAATTGGGTCAGTAATACAAACTGGAGACGTTTTTGTGAACAAAGAAACTCCTCAAAACAAAGTAGACTTAGTTTCAGACCCTTTTTCATTGCCTGACGAAGCTTACAAACCAGCTTTTAACTCCTTTAAAGGGCCCAACCCAGTTCAAATAGACAGAATTTACCTTACTTCTTCGCCAGAAGAACCCTTCACCATCAAAACAATCACAGTAGAAACCCGGCCTCCAGAACAAGGTGACAAGTTCAGTTCTAGACACGGACAAAAAGGAGTAGTTGGACTGATAGTTCCCCAAGAAGACATGCCTTTCAACGAGCAGGGGTGTTGTCCTGACCTCATCATGAACCCTCACGGGTTTCCTTCACGGATGACTGTTGGAAAACTAATAGAACTCGTTGCTGGCAAGTCAGGAGTGTGTCAAGGAAGCTTTAAGTACGGAACTGCTTTTGCAGGCGACAAAGTGGAGGACTGCGGAAGAATACTGGCAGAGCACGGGTTTAACTTTTCAGGAAAAGACTTGCTTATGTGCGGAACCACAGGCGAACTAGTGGAAGCCTATATATTTGCAGGTCCAGTGTTTTACCAGAAACTAAAACACATGGTTGCAGACAAAATGCATGCAAGAGCCAGGGGCCCCAAAACAAACCTTACGAGACAGCCCACTGAAGGAAGAGCTAGAGAAGGCGGCTTGAGACTGGGAGAAATGGAAAGGGACTGCTTGATTGGCTACGGAGCTGCTTCCCTTATTCAGGAAAGACTTATGCACTCTAGTGACGTGTTCACTGCTAACGTTTGCGAAACTTGCGGGAACATAGGGTTCAAAGACTGGTGTCAGTACTGCAAAAACGGAATTAACGTAGCAAGTGTGAGGATGCCTTACGCGTGCAAACTGCTGTTCCAAGAACTCCAAGCAATGAACATTAAGCCGAGAATTCTTTTGAGTAAGTAATGGTTCAGTTAAATTAAAGAAATTTGTTGAATTGACAGAAGAGTGTAGGTAGTTCCAGAGGGAAGCATGTAAGGGTTGCCCTGAGTTGCAACAAAAGTCTGTTTGCTTTTTATGTGGCCCACTACAAAGGGAAGTGATGACAACTCCTCTTTTGCAGGAAGAGACTCTAGGTCCAAAAAGTGGTAAGGAGCGTTGTAATTAAAAGCCAAGAAGTTCCCTTCCGGAGTCGGGAAAAATAACCCCAGACTTCCTTCTGGAAAGTTGTTGAAGCAAATCATGGAGCCTACTTGGTCTTGGAGTTCTTGCAGTTGGTTTCTTAAGCTTAGAAAATAAGGTTTTATTTGGTCAATAGAGTCTAGGTTAAGTTCTTGTAAAGTTGTTTTTAGTTGCAGTGTTAGGTTCTTGTTGGAGTCCTTGAGAGTTTTGACTTCTTTGATTCTGGTAGACTGGGAGTCTAGTTTAAGTTTCATTTCTGAGTTCTTGATTTCTAAGTCCTTAATATAATTCCTGAAGTCTTCCAAGCACTTTCTGGTTTCTTCTATAGCTTTTTCTTTAAAGTTAACTTCTTGTTCTTTTGAGCTTAAGTCTTTTTTAGCTTTTTGGAGTTCTGTTAAGGTGTCTTTTTCTCTTTTTTGGGACTCTTCTAACTGGTTTTTGAGGAGTTTTAACTCCTGGGAACTTCCACTTAAATGCACACACTCAAAGTCTTGAGGAAGTTCAGAGTCAATTGCAGGCAACTGAAAGTCAGGTTCGTTTCCAATATTTACAGCTCTTGTACAAGGTGCAGAACTCAACTGAGGCACAAACTCACTGGGCAACACGTGTCTGTACTTATTTAAAAAGTCTTTGCGGGCCTCTATTTCTGTTTTTACAAGGGCGTTGAGTTCGTTTTGCATTTGCATAGCTTTTTTAACAAATATCCTTCTTCTGGATATTTCTAAGAGCGTTGCAGAGTATGCTTCTGGCAGCAGTTTTGGAACTTTAATAAAGCCTAGTCTTTTTTCAGACCTTTTTAAAAGGGAGTGCAGCATGTTCACTTGGCTTTTTAAAGAGTCTCTTAACTTGATAGCAGCTTCAGTTACTTGCTTTATCATGCGGAGTAGTTGACTAGCTGCTTCTTTCCGGATACTTTTCATCTGTTGCACTTCAGAAGTAGCTTTTTCAAGGTCGTTCTCAGCTTCTTTAAGAGACTCAGTTAAGTTTTGGAGCTTAGCTCCCCAGCTTTCTTCGTGAAGTCTAGCTCCAGCTGCAGCGTCGCCTTCGCCTAAGTACTTTACACACAGTTCTCGGTACTCTTTGTAAGTTTCTCTGGCTTTTTGGATACTTGCAGAAGTAGACTCTGACAAACCAAAAGCAGGCAAGTCAGTAGGATTGTAAGGCTCCAACTTAAAGCTTCCAGACAGCCCCTCTAAACTCTGCTCGACTTCTTTGAACTTTTCTTGAAGTCTGTGGATTTCTACACTGAATTGGTTCTTCCAGTTGGAGAGTTGTGTTAAGTCTATTATATCCGCTAGTGTTTGGCGCCTTTCATTCTGCAGCGAAGAGTGGAGTTGTATTGACTTTAGCTTTCCGACAGCTTTTTCAAAGTACTGAAGTTCTTCTTGAGTTTCAAAGTAATGCTTGGCAAAACGCTCTTGCAAGGACTTGAAAGAAGCTATTTGGCCTTGGATGTGGTTAGTGTGGTAGTTTTCAAGAACAGCTGAAGCGTCCTGACTCATTTGCATTTCGTTTTGAAGGCGCGAGTAAGCAGACTGGATTCCAGTTAAGCGGTTGAGAAGGCGAGTAGCTTTGGCAGCTTGGGAGTGGAGGTCCCTTTCTAAAAGAAGCACTCCTCTTTCTTCTCCTTCTAAGTGATCAGCAATCTCTTCATCACCTTCATGGATTTCTAGGTCTAGAGTCAAGGATTCTTTTCTGAGGGACTCTTTAGAAAACAAGTAAATCAAAGAAGGAACCTGCAACTGGTTTTTCTTGTCCTTGAGCGAAAGACCCTCTTTGGTCAACAAGATTTGAGATGGTCTTGGAATCCCGACGTTTGTATATATGTGGGTTTGGAGTTCTTCAAAGGGGTTTTTTTCTATTCCTCCGAAGGTGTATTCTTTAGATGCCTCCACAAACCTAACAGTTACCTCCATAAATTATTATAAAACTCAGAAACCTCCAAGACTTAGTGATAAACATGTTACTTGCTAGGTTTAGGGAAAGTTTCTTTAAAAGCTTGTTGCCACTGAGAGTCTGAGTCTTCGCCTTGAGTTTTAGGCGGGGGTCCTATGGACTTGAAGGAGTCGTTTCCTGAAGAAATCTGGATGCCTTGTGCGTGGTCTTTCTGTTCGTACTTCCTAGTTGCTGACCCAAACAAGTAGTGCGTGATTATTTGCCTTACAGCTCCTTGCAGTCTTGAGTCTTTAGTGCTGTTGTAAAACAAACTCACTCCGTTTTTGTGGCAAAAGTACCTTAGAACTCTTGCCATCCACTTGCGGTTTTCACTTTCTACATCTGCAAATACGTCGTACTTGTTAGCTACTACTACGACTGGCACGGGCAAAGGGCTAAGTTTGCTGGAATCTGGGTGGTTAGCCCACTTCTTCTGTATGCGTTGAGAAAACTTTTGAGCTTGGCGTTGGGGCATCCCAGAAAGTACTTCTTGAATTCGGTTGTTGAGCACTTGGATCCAGAACAAAAGTGAGTCCAGTACTTTGTAGGGTCTTGATAAGTCTAAGTTAATGAGTATGATGAGTCCAGGTAAGGTTTCACTGTTAATAGGAATGCTGACTAGTCTTCCAAGAAGTCTTCCTCCTCCTAATTCATACACGTGGCTAAGTGCTTTGTCCTCTGCAAAACTTAAAGGAGGCCGAGCGTAGCTGTACTCCAAAGCCACTGTAGGTTTGGTTTCTCCCCTGTCCTGAAACGTCCCCGCTAGGACTGACGACTTGCCTGACTTATTGTCCCCAAGCACTACAAGGGTTCTTTCGAGGGGTTCTTTGTCTTCTCCCGCGTTCTCTGCCAAACTCCAAATGTCAGGAATCATAATAAATTTCAAATGCAAACTAGGCAAATCCCAGATGGACAGTACACTGCAACTGTTTATACTCTAATTCGCGAAGGACGACTAGAAGAAGTTTGCAGCATACTGAATAAGGAGTTGCAAACCTCCCCGCGTTCTAGGGCCGCGCTCTCACTGCTGGGGTACTGTTACTACAACCTCCAGGATTTCGCAATGGCGGCTACAATGTACGAACAACTAGTTAGGTACTACCCTGACATAGAAGAGTACCGCATTTACCACGCACAAAGCTTATACAAAGGAGCTCAGTATGAAGATGCCATGCAAGCCCTTAACGCTATTAGAAGTCAGCAGTACGCCCAAAGAGTTCTTCTGATGCAAGCTGCTGTTAAGTACGAACAAGACGACTTAGGCCACGCCAAACAAGTCCTTACGAGTTGTGCACAAAACGACCCTGAAGCTGGAATGATTGAAGCCGCTACTTTGTACAAGGAAGAAAAGTACGAAGAAGCCAGAAAAATGTTCCAAGAAGCCCTTAACCAAATAGGGTACCAGTGTGACTTAGCTTACAACGTAGCTTTGTGTTACTTCAAACTCCAGCAGTGGGCGCCTTGTTTGAAGTACATTGCTGAAATCATAGAAAAAGGAGTAAGGGAGCACCCCGAACTAGGAGTAGGCAGTAACGCTGAAGGAGTAGAGGTTAAAAGTGTAGGCAACACACAAATCCTTAAAGAAACAGCCCTGATTGAAGCCTTCAACTTAAAAGCTGCTATTGAATATGTGACCAAAAACTACACAGCAGCTAAAGAAGCACTGCTGGACATGCCTCCTCGGAGTGAAGAAGAACTTGACCCTGTAACTCTCCACAACCAAGCCCTTATGAACATGGACGAAGACCCTACCACTGGGTTCAGAAAGTTCAACTTTTTGCTAACCAATCCTCCTTTCCCTGACGAAACCTTTGCTAACCTTTTGATTCTGTATTGCAAGTACAACTACTTCGACTTAGCTGCTGACGTACTGGCTGAAAACGCCCAGTTAACTTATAAGTGTTTGTCTCCAGATGACTTTGACTACTTAGACGCTTTGATCATGGGACAAACCTCTAAAGAAGAAGCTTACAGGAAGTTTGACAACTTAGCAAACCAGCACATAGACCAGCTTAGAAAGTACACCAAACAAATTCAAGACGCCAGACTCAGCAGAGACAACGAAGAAATCAGAAAAGCCCTTAAAGACTACGATAACGCTTTGGAAAAGTACATACCAGTTCTAATGGCACAAGCCAAAATATACTGGGACATGGAAAACTACGCCATGGTGGAAAAACTCTTCAGACAGTCAGCTGAGTTTTGTTCAGAACACGAAACTTGGCAACTAAACGTAGCCCACGTGTTCTTTATGCAAGAAAGCAGATTTATAGAAGCTATAAGGTACTATGAGCCCGTTGTGAGTAGATACGAAGACAGCCTGCTGGACTTAACTGCAATTGTGCTGGCTAACTTGTGTGTAAGTTACATCATGAACTCCCAGAACGAAGACGCAGAAGAACTTATGAGGAAGATTGAAAGGGAAGAAGAAAAAATGGGTTACGAAAACCCTGACCAGCAACTCTTCCACCTGTGCATAGTTAACTTGGTAATTGGAACTCTGTATTGTTCCAAGGGCAACTTTGAGTTTGGAATTTCAAGGATCATAAAGAGTCTAGAACCCTACAACAAGAAACTAGGAACTGATACTTGGTACTACGCCAAGCGTTGCTTTTTGGCTTTGATAGAGTCAATGTCCAAGCACATGGTAGTCCTTCCAGACAACTGCATAGCAGAGGTGCTGCTTTTCTTGGACGCTGCTGAAATGTACGGAGGCAACATTCCTACTGAGATTTCGCCTTTAGAAGAAACCAACGAAAAGAAAACAGTTACTTACGAAGCAAGAGTTCTGAAGCGTATGTTCCTTAAACTTAGAGATTAATAATGGACATTTACTTAGTAGTGGCAATTTGCATTGTAGTTCCTTGCATAGTGATGGGACTTACTTACTACTTGCTGAAAGACCTTAAGTTCAGTGACTTTGAAAAGCCTAAACGCAGAAGAGAGTAGTAGTTAGTTATAATTAAATGTTTATTAAGAACAAAGAGGACTAAGCTAAGTACTTTCTTTGCAAAGCTTCAATTTGCTCATCCTCACCTGAACTATCACTACCGCTGTCATACTCTATTTTAGGGACACAAATGGTCTTGTCAGAGGACTCTTTTTCAACTGGCTTGTAAGACATTTTGTGGTTAAAAGGGTGGGGCGAAGGCTCTGGGGAACCCTGCGATTCCTGTGTGCTATACCTAAGGGGGTTGTACTCCTTTTTCGTAGAATCTTCTTCAAAGCTTCCTATGTCAAGTTGGGGTATTTCTTTTTTGCCTTTTAAAAGTTTACTAGGCAAAACGGGCTGGAACCTAGGGGGTTTGGCAGCTTCTGTTTCATTGAACTTTTTTGTAGTTTGGACTTCTGAGGGAGTTTCGTCGGGTATGCTGTCTGTGCTTTGGCTTCTTTGGAGGGGCTTGGGTTCGAAAGTAGTGTTGGTTCCAGTGGTCACAAGTTCTTTGGAAATCCTTAAAGTAGTGTTGGTTTTTGCGTTCATCAGGTTCATACTAGGAAGATCCGGAAAGCTTCCTTGGGAGTGGTTTTTTTTAAGTTTAGGAGTGCTTTGCATGGCGTTTTGCTGAAAGACGTAAGCCTGTAGTTCTTTGACTTGGGCCTGAAGTTGGGCTAGCATTTTGTTTTGTTCCATGATGATTTGTTCTGAGCTAGGTGAGTAAGGCCGGGAACGGTAACTCTCAGAAACGTGAGAGGGCTCCCGGGAAATAGAAGGGGAATTTGAATACCTGGGGGGTCTAGGTGGGTAAGCTGTAGGAGTACTGGTTCTGGAATGGTAGGAAGGAGAAGTGTAGGAAGTGTTTATGAACTTTGGTGCACTTCCCATAGACAAGTCCAAAGAACTTGAGCTTTGTTCTTCCCTCATAAACTGAGCAATGCAGGTTGCGAAGTAACTGTCTTCTTCCCTAGGAATCTCAGTTTCAAACGAAGTTGTTTGCCAACTAGCTGAGCCTTGTGTAGAGACTTCGTAAAACTTAGGTTTTGAAGCAAAGTGAATAAATAAAAAGGAATTGCTTTGAGGATTAGGAGACATTTTTTCCCGGCAACTTCTTGTTTCTATGAACTGAACACAAATAGCCCAAACAAGGGGGTGGACGAGAGGAGTGTACTTAGTTGAAGTGTTGGGGCTTTCAGGAATTCCAGTAGCCCAGATACCTACTAGTGCGTACTTGTAAGTCAAAGAGTCTGAAGGAAGCAAAGGAAGAACTCTTCTGTTTTGGTCCATTGTTAAAAACCCACACTGGTAGCCTTCTTTTCTGGCCTGAGTCAAGTTCATAGTTAAGGGACAGTTTACAAGTTTGAGTGAAGAAATAGGTGTGAACTGCAGCGTTACAGCTGGAAAGTAGACTACAACTTTCAAAAGCAAACGCTGTGTTTCTTCGTCTGCTGCAAAAGCCACACAGGTGCGGCACAAATCTAAAGGCTCGATAAGGTGCTCCCTGTCGATGCGTCTCGCAATGCTTCGTTTCATTCTTTCAAAAAACTTGTTTTCCACAGTGAGGTACTCAGGGGCCTGCGCAGACTGGGCAGCTAAGTAAATAAGGTAGTCTGCAGAGGGCAAAGAATGCCCGCGCTTAAGCCAGTGGGCAGAGTTGACTTTCAGAGAAAGGAAGTGAGTAGGTGAGTACTTTGAAGCTGAGGCAACTCCAGTCAAGCGGGGGTCTGGGGAAGTTGCAAAGCTCCAGAGGTTCCTTAGTAAGTCAGACGTAAGTTTGAATTGAGGCAGCATGGAGTGCATACGTACCACAATTCTTTTATCTTGGGGTTGCCTGTCCCAGAGGTCGCAAACAGTAGCTTCTAGAGATATGGATTTGCAGTAAGGCGATTCTAGGTCTCCTATGTCTGATAGAACTTCTGAGTAGTTCATTTTGAATTTGATTAATGGTTATTAGTCTCAAAGTAGTCTTGAATTTATGAAGTGGCAATAAAACAAATGTGCTTTGTAAGTTCTTGGTTTGCTTTATTAGAAGCAGTTGGGAGTTTTTCATTTACACAGGAACTTTCGAGCTTCTTGAAAGAAGAGAAATGCCTGAGTCCTTTGTTTCTGGTAGGCTCTGGGATTTTGTTTGTGAGTTTGTGTGTTTGCTTGTACTGCGAAGTTAAGTACCTAGTTTACAAAAGGTTTTTGAAGAAGTGCAAAAGAGAAGCAAGAGAAGCCTCTTCATACTTAGACCCTGACTTGTAGGGCAAGTTAGTTTATGTTACAGGAAGACTCCAGGTAAGCCCACCTGTTTACTTAACTGACCCAACTGTACCCGTTGTAACTGTGTCTCAAGCTTTTTTGCTCAAAAGAACTGTACAGATGTACCTTTGGAAGGAAACTTTAGGTAATGAAAACTCTAAAAGCGAGTATTTTCCTGGCTGGAGTAGCTACCACATTGACTCTGAAAGGTTCCAAAACCCAGTGTACTGCAACCCTTCTTGGGACCAAACACTCCAAAACGCTGTTTTCAAAACCCAACCAGAAACTTACCTTCAGAGTTACAAGTTAACTAAAGAAGTCATGAAGAAGGTCCCTATTAAACAGAAGCTCAAAAAAGTAAGACCTTCTGAGAACCTAGGACCTCTGGAGGGGTTTTATGTTTACATAGACAACGAGTACTTTTATTTAAGCAAAAAAAAGAAAGCACCCTACACTCCCGAAGTAGGAGACTACAGAATTAAGTACTCTTACTTAGACCTAGACACAAGTGTAAGCATCTTGGGAGAACAAAGAGGCAATACACTCAAGAAGTACAGAGGAAAACTGCTAGAAGTGGCTAGAGGAAACCTCACAGTTAGTGCACTCATAGAAAAAAAACTGAGTGCTAAGCGCTTCCGACAGTACATCATTAGAATCGGGGCTTTAATATCATCAGTGATTGGGTTCATAGTTATGACTTAAATTACGAGCGTCTCCCTTCAAGTTCAGAAATAACGTGGTTAATTTGGTTTTTGAGTTCCTCAATCTCATCCATGTCTTCAATGACTTTCAGCATTTTGGTTTCCACGCGGTCTTCAAAACTGTCAAACTCGTATAAACTCCTTTGCTTGATCCTGAATTGTCTGAACTCGTTTAGGTGATACCTGAACTTGCCAAGCTGCATTTCAAGCTTTCCTTTGTCATAAGCACTACTCTTCACTAGGTTGCGGTACTTCATTGCAGAAGTCAGCACAAAGGCTGCTACTTGTTTCATTTCTTCCTTGAAGCGGAGTCTCTTGAGTATGAGCAAGGAGTTCTCTTCACCACAGTCCAAAAGTAGTTGGTTGGACAAAGTAACCACAATCAGGGAAACCACTACCACTCCCCAAATACAAGCGAAAAACACAATTAGCCTTCCGGCATCAGTAAGAGGGAAGTAGTCTCCGTAGCCCACAGTGGTCATTGTTAAAATAATGCACCAAGCAGAGTTTTCGTAACTAGCAAAATCTTGCCCAGCAGACCTTTCAAAGATTCTAAGAGGGTATGCAAACACTAAAATGCCTCCAATCATCATCACTGTCATCGAAACATTAGGACTTTCTTGGATCAAACACTTGACGCTGTACCAAGTGCCAGCTCTACAACCGTTCATCTGACAAAGTCTTTGAGAACGAGGCGATCTGTACTGCTGAATCACAGACACAAACCTAATAAAGTGGTAAATCCTCGCCAGCATTATGATTGAAATAACGCCTATGTAAGTGTAGTGAATTGGAGTATGGTTTTCGTTGTCAACTGAAAACGAGTAGGTGTCCAAACCATAAGAAGGATGGATGAAGTTAATAGCTAACTCAACTATGAGCACGTTATACTTTTTAGTAGTGAAAATAGTGTCTTGGTAAGAGAATATACCCTTTGCTTGCTCGAACCTTAGTTCTTTTAAGGTCCTCCAAATCACACAAACTAGAAGCAGCACAGTAGTAATGCTGCAACCAATCAGTGCAAGGTTTGCAGAGGTCTTCTTTTCTTCGTAAATATTGTCTAGGTAAGTCAAGTCTGCTGCAATGGCGGCACAACCCCAGCCTGTTGCTGCGAGCATGAAGCAAAGAGTTTCTGCAATCTTGAGTTTCTCGAATTGGAAACTGGTGACATTAATGTCTTCGGACTGGATAGTTATTAAACTTTGGTAGTTTTGGTAGTGCTTCTTGATCTCGGACGAGCTCTTAGACTTATTTTTGTGGTGGTGCTTCTTCTTTTGGCTTTCTTGAGCATTTCTAGTTCTTCCGACTGTTGTTGTAAGCATCCCTATTTATATTAGTGCTTAAGAATTGATTAATGGTTATCCTATTCTCTCTAGCCTCCACTTTTGGCGACCTGAATTGTCATCTCTTTCCCAGAGGTCCACTAGCCCGTTAGGTGCACAGCTCAGAATTGACTTACCATGATTAGTGCCTCCAGATATCCAAATGTTGAAGTAACCATCAGATGTTTTCTCTAGCCTCCACTTTTGGCGACCTGAATTGTCATCTCTTTCCCAAAGGTCCACTAAACCATCTGCTCTACAGCTCAGAATTGACTTACCATGATTAGTGCCTCCAGATATCCAAATGTTGAAGTAACCATCAGATGTTTTCTCTAGCCTCCACTTTTGACGGCCTGAATTGTCATCTCTTTCCCAAAGGTCCACTAACCCGTTAGGTGCACAGCTCAGAATTGACTTACCATGATTAGTGCCTCCAGATATCCAAATGTTGAAAACTCCAACTAGTTCTTCGTCATGCAAGCTTGGTTGCCTATGAGATGAGGCAAGTCTTCCAATATCATCTACCATAGCTTTCATTGAGTGTTGCTTTAAAGGATCAGGATCAGGGGGACCATTATGCCACTTAGGCTTTCCAATGTGCGAGGCATTAGGACCCGCGAAACTGCAAACATTAGAAACAGTATCGCCCTTAGTTTGGTGTACTTCAAACCTTGCACTTGAGAACCTATTTCCATTAGCACAGTTGTTTGCTGGAATAACAGCCCGAGATGCAGGTCCATTAAAAGCTGCTCCGCCAATTCCAGTATGCGAGCAAACACACTCAGCAAGGAACCCGCCAAGGCTATGACCACACACATAATCAGGCCCAAACTCATTAGTACAATCCACAGCATAACTTATAACTGCCCATATGCGATCCCCCATAGCGCCAGCTCCACGGAGGGCAAAGGAGATGTCTGAAAAAACTCCACCAGCACTGCTGGTCCCTCTAAAGGCCATTATTCTTTTGCCAGCTAAGTGCCCAGTTTTCACTCGGTACACTGCAAAAGCATTGGAGTTGAATCCAGTTTCTTCTCGAGAATGAACTAGTTCAAGATGGTTTTCGAAACCTGGATCTTTGGAATCTGGCTCGTAACAGTGCTCAGCACAAGCAGCAAGTAGTTTGAGCAAGTGGGAGTCGTCCAAGTCCATGCTGAATTCTAGGTTCAGTAACCCCCCTACTCCATCTCCAACGTCTCTCATTACTTGTAAACCAAACTGTCCTACATCCCCAGCTCCTTTGGCAACTTCTTTGGCTGCATGCTCAACTCCTTTTCCAACTTCTTTGGCTGCGTGTTCAACTCCCTTTCCAACTTCTTTGGCTGCGTGCTCAATGCCTTTACCAATCTCATTGAAAAAACCAAACATTTTACTATAAATTAAATCGGAGTTTCAACAGAAAACGGTTAATTTGTCCAGTGAAATTTCATGCCCTCTATTATTAGAGTCAGAAATATTTACTGAAGCACCCATCTGCTCAATGAAGAACATTTCCAGTCAGAAATTCGTGACAGATTCAATCTTGATGCAAGGACTTAAAGTAAATCATGGAATGGTACTTTAAACAAATCGTGGTTATACATCTAGCAACAACAAACCTCTACAGCATAGTACCATACAGCAAAAAATTTGAAAAGAAACATAGGCAATGCCATGAAAAACTTCGCAAGAGGAATCGCAAGTGTAACAAAAAACTCGAGTCGCAGCATCCTCTCACTGCAATCAATAAAAAGCCCAAGAACTCGCTAAGTAATAATAATAACTCTTTCCTTATACTTAAAAAGGTCTAAAGGTTGGCAACTTAATAAAAAAAATTAATGATTATTCTATTCTCTCAGTCCTCGCTTTCGACAACCTGAATTGCCATCTATTTCCCAAAGGTAGACTTTCCCATCAGATTTCCAGCTCAGAATCTAGTTTTACGCGATTTTCTCGCCTGATCAACTGCCTAGTCTTTTGCTTTTGAGTTAGGTAATCCAGCTTCTTGATTTATATTCTAGCCTATGCACTACCCATTAACCTCTAGTAATTTTTGACTCCAAAGCAACTAACCCAAACAAAAAAGCATTCCAAATCCCGAACTAACCGACTTAACTAAACTAGGCATATTAAAAGCATTCTGATATACAAAATATGGTAGGCTACAAGTTAAAACGAGGACAAATGACTGTGTACTTGATAACATTTCTGTGCATGGTAGCAGCCCACTCCTCGAGAGAAGGGTGGTGGATGGTGAAAGCTGACGTGCACGAAGAAATGGGATTTACATCTACCCAGCTAGGCTTAATGGACTCAACCTTCTTATTCCTGTACGCACTGGGGTACTTCACCTCTGGAGTCATAGCCGACTGTTTTTCTCCTACAAAGGTTCTGAGGTCAGGAATGTCCATTGGGATGGTTTGCTTCTGGATCATGGGTGTGCTGGGGCTGTCCAAAGTAACATCTTACTGGATTTATACTGTACTCTGGGGCATTGAAGGACCCGCACAAGGATGTGTGCTAACTATCACAGTAGGAATTATGGCCAACTGGTTTCCTTCTTCTGAGCGCGGCAAGCTTATGGGCTTTTGGGGAGCTAACGCTTCCGTGGGCAACATAGTGGGTGAATGGGTGGCTGCTATTCTGCATCACGACTTAGGCTTAGGATGGGAGTGGGTGATTATAGTCACCGGAAGCTTTCTAGGAATCATGGTTTACGCTGTTTACGCTTTTGTGAAGGACTCTCCAGAAGAAGAAGACCAGCACATGCCTTTGCTAGACAATGCTGTTGAAGAAGTTGAAAGAGCTGGGTTTTGGAAGGCTTGGAAACTCCCAGGAGTGGCTAGTTGCGCTATTTGTTACGGAGGCGTTAAGCTCTTGAACTACGGGTTTTTTATGTGGCTTCCTTACTACCTGCGGCTGTACTACGGAATGGACATGATTGAAATAGGGCTGTTAACTTCCCTCTACGACTTAGGAGGGGTGGTTGGAAGTGTGTTAGGGGGGTATTTTTCAGACTTAGTGAAAGTTAGGTCTGCCACAGTGGAGTTGATGCTGGTATTAGCAGTGCCGATGCTGTTAGTTTTTCAAACAGTGCAACTAGGGAATGAATGGATGTTTTACTTAGTTGTTCCTACTACAGGCTTTATGGTAGGCGGAAGCGCTAACATTATTGCTGCAGCTGTTTCAGCAGACTTGTCACAGAAAGAAGGAGCTAAGTGCAATGCCAGAACAACAGTTATAGGAATTATTAACGGAACAGGGAGTTTAGGAGCAGCTATTGGACAAATCATTATAGGATGGCTGCAGACCATATCCTGGAATGCAGTTTTCTATTTCATGGTATTGGTTTGCGCAGGATCCTTGATGAGTTTGCTTCCCCTTGCAATAAAGGACTCAAAAAAGAAAATTGCTAATAATAAGTACAAATTTTAAACTGGACAAGTAATAAATGGCTTTGCTCAAACTGAGTGGAAAGGAATTCTGTGTGTTCTTGCTTACTTTCTTCAGTATAGTGGCAACTCACACTGCTCGAGAAGGCTGGTGGATGGTTAAAGCCCAAGTGCACTACGACATGGAGTTTTCTGCTTCGTTTCTGGGCGCGTTGGACTTTACATTTCTTTTTTTATATTCGTTTGGGTACTTCGTTTCAGGAGTGGTTGCAAGTAGGTTCTGCTTAGTGAAAGTGATGACTTCTGGAATGGTGATGGCTATGTTTGCCCTTTGGGCAGTGGCTTTGTGTGGAGTTTTGCAGGTGCAAGAAAAATGGGTGTACTTATTGTTATGGTCCATCGAAGGACCTGTGCAGGGGGTGATTCTGACCACTGGAGTAAGTATACTGGGGAACTGGATTCCTTTTTACATTAGGGGACAAGTTATGGGTGCTTGGGGAGCCAATTCCTCTGTAGGAAACATTCTTGGGCAGTGGGTTGCTGCAATTACAAACCAGGACTTGGACCTTCCTTGGGAGGGAGTGGTTGTTTCCACTTCGAGTCTGCTGGGCATAGTGGCAGTGTTTATCTTTGTGTTTATTGAACCTAGTCCTTCCAGAAACAGCTTGTCTGAAAATCTCATTGAGAAGGAAACAACTGAGGTAGGTTTTTGGGAGTCTTGGAAGCTCCCAGGGGTTACTGAGTGTGCAGTGTGCTACGGATGCATTAAGATGCTCAACTACGGGTTTTTTATGTGGTTGCCTTTTTACCTTAAGGTAGTTTTTGGCATGCAAATGACCCAAATTAGCATTTTGGCGACACTTTATGACTTAGGAGGGGTGCTAGGAAGTATAGTTTCAGGGTACATTTCGGACTTAACTATGAAGAGGTCCACAGTGGTGGAGTGCATGATGATATGCTCAGTTCCTTTGTTGCTGGCTTTTCAAATTGTAGGTTTAGAAAGCAGTTACCTGTTTTTTGGGCTAGTTCCTATTACAGGCTACATGATAGGCGGAAGTGCCAATATCATTTCTGTAGCGGTGGCTTCAGACTTAGCCAAAGACATTTCTACTAAACCTAAGCCTATAATCATAGGAATTATCAACGGCACAGGGGCTTTTGGAGCTGCTATTGGCCAAGTCCTTATAGGCTACATACAAAGTTTTTCATGGAACGCTGTGTTTGGGTTCATGATGCTAGTGAGTATTCTTTCGTGCTGTTTTCTTGCACGCATTGTTTACAGAGAAGTTAAGTCTACAAACTTAAAAACAAGCAAGATTTAATGTAATTCTTTACTTAAATCGGAGCACCATTAATCCTAGTCATCTTATAATGGAATTAAGCGCAGTCAAACCCCTTATAGAGGAGTATAGTTGTTTGGATAAAGTAGAACTCTTCACAGCAGGAGCTGCACTTGGAAGAACCAAACTCAAGCCTGAAACTCTGTTGAAATTTGTGGGCCAAATCAGCACTATGAAGTCCGAAAACCTAATTGACGAAACCACAAAGCAAGAACTTCTAGAACTCGTTTACAAAGGCCAGCTTGGAAAGGCCAAAGCAAAACTTAACCTTTACTCTAGCAGTTTTTCTTTTTCTGTGAATTCTTACCTTGAAAACTCTCACGGAGAAGAATCTACTCAAAACCAGTTTGCAGTGCCCAAACTTGGCAGGATGAACAGTTCCCCTTGCAAACCAGACGACATAAAGTTCCCTGTTAGAAAACAAAAACCCACTCCAGGCAACCCTGAAGAAGAAAAAGTTGCTTCAAGGGATTCAGTGGAATCTTGGCACTTTCCTAAACGCAAAAACAAGCCCCAGCAAGAAGACTTCCAAGAACTCCCTCGAATTCCAAAAGCCAAAACTTCTTATATTCCAAAAGAAATGGTTTTATGCAACTTATGCAACCAGTATTTTCCTATGGAGGAATGGGAAGGATTTGGAAGCTGCGAACACATTTTCCACAAAAAATGCATTGCTGACTACGTCTCTTCAACAATTAAAGATAAAGTTCTCCCCGTGAATTGCCCTATTTGTAACAAATCAATACCTGAAAAAGACTTAGGCTGCTTGCTGTCTCCTGAACAGTATGGAAAGTACGTGCAACTAAGTGTTTCGAGTCATTACTGCGACTCTGAAAACAAGCTTATCTTTTGCCCAAACCAAACCTGCAAGAACGGGATTGAAATCCACAAATCCACTAGGAAACTTAAGTGCCCTATGTGCAAAGTAGTCATTTGTGCGGTTTGTGAAAGCTACTACCATAGAAACTCATTCTGCGGAAGTGCTTCAGAAAGGAACTTGAGTAAAAGTTTTGGACTTCCTAGAAAAACAGACCAAATACAGTTTAGGCCTGGAAAATGATTATAAATAACTATATAAATGAAACATTATTATAAGCGTTTTCATAAAACTCTAAGTCAAACACCAGTAGGTCCCTTTGCAAGGAGTGGCTATTTAAAACTTCTTCAATCACTGGAGTCACAGACAACTCTAAGTTGTGTTTTTGGGCAAAGAACTGAACCATGTAGAGGTCAAACACAAGTTGCTGAACTGCTCCTGGCTTTAATTGTGTGAGTTCTGTCTGACTAAGTACTTCTAAGTAAGCGTGTAGCAAGTTTTCTCCGAACTTTTTTGAGTAAAAGTAGTTCCTGTCAGTAGCACTTTCTACACTTTCCATCCCTTCTTGCACTGAAACTAAGTGCTCCAGGTTGTAGGGCTTTTCAAACTCTTTAGAAAGCAGGTTTAGGGGTGTTAGGGATTCTATGTACTTAGGAAGGAGGAGTTCCCAGTTTTTATAGGCAAAACTAGTTACTAAGTCGGAAGCTCGGCTTTCTGCAGAGGGCTTTAACAGATCTAGTTCGTGCAAGTCCAAAGCAGGCAAGTTAAGTTTTTTTCTGATTTTAGAGTTGATGATTCCAGTGAAGTTGGCAATGTTCCAAAGGTTACACGTCACACTTTGAAGCGTAGTTTGGTCTTTTTGGTACTCATGCTTTTCAGAGTGAATATACTTCTCAGTGAAAAGCTGTATGATCTTTATGAATGTGGGAACTATAGAAGCTGACCAAATCGGAGTGAACTCTAAAAAAAGACAGGCTTGCTCTATGACTGCTTGTACTTGACAGTGCAGAGTGTTGGCAGACCCTGTTAGTCGGAATATACTTACTCCAGACTCGTGTTCTACTTTAATGATTTGGGGTTTCCAAATTTCACTTGCTAGTTCTTTTTCTAGTTTTTCTTCGTCCTTCAAGTAGAGTTCCTGGATTCTTTTTTGCAGAAAAGGAACAATTCCTCTGTGCAACTCTAATTCTAAAAATATTCCGCTTTTTTCTAAAGCTTGGCAGTTCTTGATGACTACTTTAAGGGTGTCTGTTAGTAGTTTGACGTCTCCAATTAAGTAGAGTTCTTCTCCTAGTTCGTTAGCTATAGTTTTCATTTCTTCAAGCATCCACATGTAGAGTCTGCTGCTGCTTAGTCTGAGTTCTTGGCTTTCCTGGGCAGTTTTGCGTATTATTGAGAAAAACACCTGTGCTTGCTTTTCAATTCCTTCGATGGGGTCTTCTTCCAAGCCAACTCTCCTGATAAAGACTTTGAGTTGTTGCGACTTTCCTAAGAAGTAAGCATCCTCTGCTGCAGGTGCTGAGTCCAGTCTGCGCAGGTAGTAGATGTAGATTCCAGGGGCTATAGTTTGTGGTTTCTGGAGTTCTTTAGCAATTTGTTCAATTACTTTAAGTACGTGGATGTCAAACTCTAGCTTGCAGTTAATGCTTTCTTCAGTCATGGGGGCTACTTTTGCTTCTTCAATTACAGAAATAAGTTCTTCGTATTTTTCTTCAGCAAGCAGTGAGTCTAGTTCATCAGGCAGTTCTTGCCACCACTCTTTAGACCACTTTTCAACTTTACTAGAAATGTTAGGAGTCTTTAAAACAACTGGTTTCAGAATCTCCTGCACTGACCCTTTCAAGCTTTCAAAGCACTCGTCATAGTAGTTCAGGTTAACTAGTTGCATGCTTCTGAGTTCCTTAAAAGTTTCAATGAGAGTTTGGTAGTTGGTGTAGACGTGTTCTTTCATTTCTAAGTCTAGTTTTTCAAGGTTGCCTTCTAGTTCTTTGATGTACTCTGTGTACCTTTTCCCAGGCTTGAATTCCATTATTATTAAATTACTTCTGGACAGAGTCACAGCAGTTAAAGATAAACCAACTCTCCGAGTCGTTCACAACCATGCACAGTTCGATTTTTCTGTTGTCAGTTTTCTTAACGAACTCCACTACTTGTCCTTCGCCTTCAAGTTGCTCTCCAAATATCCTTTCTTCAGAAAGGCAGTAGGAATCTTCTCGGCTTTTGAGCACGTGGGGTTCAACCTCCAAAACCTGTCCTAAAAGCTCGTTCCACTTGTCTCCAGTTCTGTCTTCCCACTTTGCATAGGGTTCCCCAACAAACCGTTCAACATCTTCTGGCAAGTTAACTAAGTACTTGGTGAAGTTTTCTTTCCAAGTTTTCTTTTCGCCCTGGAACACCGACTTGATTTCAGTTAGTTTTTCTTTGGCAACTCCGGCGATTTTGTTGACTTTCTGTTGGATTTCGTGTTCTTTTTTAAGTCTTTTTTGAATGGACGACTCAAAAGTTCCCTGGTTGAAAATCCCTTTCCAAACGACTCCGTACTGGTCTGTGTAAACTCCACTTCCGTGCATTCTGTGGGACTCCCAGTTTCCTTCATACTTGGCTCCATTTGCGAAGTAGTAAACTCCTCGGCCGTGGTGTTTTCCCTCCACAAACTGGCCTTCGTAAACAGCTCCAGACAGGTACTTGTAAACTCCGTACCCGTGCATTTTGTCGTCTAGCCACTCTCCTTCGTATTCTTCTTTCAAAAAGGAGTCTCCGTTACGGATGTAGTGGGTGTACTTGCCGTGGCCTTGTCTTTTTTTAACCTCGCCTGCTAGTTCCCACTTGCCAGTGTACGTGTCTCCGTTCATGTACTCAAACTCTCCGTAACCTGAAGTTTCAACTTCTTCAGAGTGCTCTGACATTTAATTTTAAACCAACATATTAAGGCTTAAAAGCATACCTTACTAGTTCTAAATGATTGGAATTTATTTTTTATAAGATTTTGAGCCATTTATATTACGAAATGCAAGGGTTAAGCAAAATAGTCTTCCGCAGTTTCTCAGACAAAAGAAAATACTCCCGGATGTCTACCTACATAAAGCCTGAGTTGCCCAAATATTTGACAGAAACTTACTGGTGGGCTTATGTTCACCCTAATGCAGTTTGGGTGTTCGAGAGACAATGGCTTGTCAACGCAATCCTCTGGGGAAACTTCAACCACCTGAGAGATACTGCTCTCAGTGAATTCACCTCCTCAGGAAAGATCCTGCAGGTAGCTTGTGTTTACGGGAACTTCACGGAAAAACTAGCTCAGCAAGTAGACACCCAATCAGAAATTCACGTAGTGGACGTAGCCGATGTACAGCTTGAAAACCTTAGAAAAAAGGTAAATAACTTCTCTAATGTGAAACTGCATCAGCAAGACTCCAACGCAATGACCTTCGAAGACGGGTCTTTTGACAATGTAATACTGTTCTTCTTACTGCACGAACAACCTGAGTACGCCAGACAGCTTAGCATCCAAGAAGCTGTAAGAGTTTGCAAACCTGGAGGCAAAGTAGTGTTTATTGACTACCACAAACCCTACGCCTACAACCCTTTCAGGTACGTAATGTACCCTGTTCTCAAGTACCTCGAACCCTTTGCCCTTGACTTGTGGCAAAAAGACTTAGAAACCTGGATTCCTGAGGTTTCAAGCATCCAGAAAGAACTTTACTTCGGAGGACTCTACCAAAAAGTAGTGATAACTAAATAAGCAATGCTTACTAATCTTTAAAATGAGCGGACCTTTAGAAAGCACCTTGATTTCTTTTTGGGAAGAAGTTTACAGAAACTCCCCTCAGCTCTTCAACCTTAGTTTGGAAAACTTCCAAAAAAGGTTCCTTGGAAGTTACTTACTAACTTTCAATCCTGACGCGCCAAAAAATCCTTCGCCTTACAGCAACACTGCTTTCACTGACTTCGAAGACACTCCTGAAACCTTTAGTATTGAAGACTTGCAAAAAGTTGTTTGCTGGGTTGACTTTGACAACGAAGAAGTCACTAAAGAGAAACCTGAAGAAGACAAAGAAGAAGTAGACAAAGAAGTAGAGGACTCCTTCCACCCAGTGTTTGTCAATCCTTACCCTGTAGTTCAAGGCCACAGCTTACTAGCACTGTTTCCTGAGGAGTGTTTGCCCCAAGCTATTTCAACAGAGTTACTTACTTTAGCTATGAACATTTTCAGAATCACTGAAAACCCAACTTTGAGGCTAGGCTACGACTCCATTGGGGCTAACTGCGACATTAACCACTTGCACCTGCACTTACTGTTTCTAGACTTACTAGGTCTTGAAAAGTTCCCAGTTGAAGCAGCAGGCGAGGAACTTTTGCTAGAGTCTTCTCTGCAGCACAAAGACGAAGAAGAAATCAACATGTTTAGCATTGGAATTAAGCTACTCAAAGCAGAGTTTCCTTCTAAGTGCTTTGTAATCAAGCCTAGCGTTGAAGTTTCTGAAGCCAATATCTCAGAAGCCACTGAGTCTCTAGGCAACGTGGCAGGAATCATTGTTAACTACTGCATTGAAGAAAACATTCCCCATTCTCTAATTATAGCAGACTCGGGGTTAAGTATCTACATCTTCATTAGAAGTTACCAAACCGAACTGAGCACTAGCAAAGCTACTTTCTTAGACTTAGGAGGAGTGCCTTTTTTGCACAGTGAAGAAAAGTACCAGTCAATCAACGAAGAAAAAATTGCAGAGTACCTAGAAAGTCTTTCAGCTTCACAAGAAACCTGGCAACAAGTAAGCAACTACACTACTTCCCTGCTAAAAAGCCTTTACCATTAATCATTGAGTTAGTTAGCAGCAACCACTCTTCTTTTGTTGGGTGATTGTTTTTCCTGCAAGGCGCTGTCCCTTAGCCTGAGCAGAAGTGGTGGTGTTAGCAGCAATTTTAGACTTGATTTCACCAGCCATTTTTACAAAGGACTCTTCAACGTTCTGGGCAGTCTTAGCTGAGGTTTCAATGAAAGGAATACCGAGTGAGTCTGCAAGCTCTTTGCCTTCGTCGTAATTCACTGCACGTTTGTCTTCTAAGTCACTTTTGTTTCCGACCAGAAGCTTGTTGACTGACTCAGAAGCGTAGCGGGAAACTTCTTGGATCCAGTTCTTTACGTTGTCGAAAGACTCTCTGTCAGTCACATCGTATGTAATGATGATTCCGTGAGCTCCTCGGTAGTAAGATGATGTGATCGTGCGGAACTTTTCTTGACCTGCAGTGTCCCAAATCTGCAGTTTGATCACTTTGCCTTCTAGTTCTATGGTGCGGATTTTCTAGGTGAAACTTACGAAGTCTACGCCAATTGTTGAAATAAAGCTCTCAGTGTAGGTGTTGTCTGAGAAACGCAAGAGTAGGCTTGATTTTCCTACGCCTGAGTCCCCTATCAGCAATAGTTTGAACAGGTAGTCGCTGAGTAAATCTTACTATTCCGGGTTCATTGCCATTTATAACTTTTCAACACTCTGTCGGGAATGAATTTATTTGATTTATTCCTTACATAGACTTATAAACTTAGCGGGTTTTTTTAAGTTGTGCTTGGTTTTTTTTTATAAGGGGAATTAGGTACTCTTGGTTTTTCCTCAGAAACAAAGTGGCTCTTCCAGGCTTGTCTTTGCGGCCTGTTCTTCCAACTCTGCGTAGTAAAGAGTCTAGTTTTTCAGTCACGTTGAAAAGAATCACGTGTTGAACATTTAACTCTAGTCCTCGTTCAATAAGGTCTGAACCTACAAGGACCCTTTTGCTTCCGTTCAAAAAGTTAAGTAAGTTCTCTGCTCTTTGTTCTAGTTTAAGTTCTGAGTGTATGCAAGTGGTTTGAATGCCTTTTGTTTGAAGGAACTGAGTGACTTCTTCTATTGAGCTTATTAAAGAACTAAACACTGCTATTTGGGCAGAAGTTGAGGATTCAACTATGTTGAGTAAGGACTCCAAACTAGAACTGGTGTCTGACACTGTGACTGAGTCTACTTTGATATTAGAAGGGAACTTTTGAAAGTTGTGCTTAATAACTTTAAGCTGCTTAAAACTTCCTTCAAGCGTTTTTAAGTTCTTGAAAGAAGAACAAGTAAGGATGAACTGTGTTTTTTCAGGCTCTTTCAGGTGCTTAAGGATGCTTGCTGTGGTTTTTGAGTATAGTTCGTCTCTAAGTAAGTCTTACTGCAGAAGTGAATCGCACTCGTCCAGCAGCACTATGTTGGGGTTTATGTGTTTGTCAAAAGCTGCTTTGTAAGTCAGGATGTCGTTCATTACTTTGGGAGAGGATATTACTACGTCTAGTTTATTCCAGTCTACAGAGTCTGCAGAGTTCACAAAGGCTTGTTTGTGAAGGAGTTCTGCAGAGACTTTGGGACTCCGGAAATACTTAGTAATCCCTACTAAGTTGCACATACTTGAAGTTCTGTGTATACTTAAGTTAGCATCTAGCTCTCTAAGTTGGCTGTAAACTTGCAGTGTAAGTTCTTTTGTGGGCACTAGAATTAGTGCTCCGTGCTTTCCTTTTATAGTTTCTGTAGTTGTTTCGGTTGTGAATAAGTCGTCTAAAGAAGTGTTTTTCAGGTATTTAGTTACTAAGTGTCTGTTTTGTTCCTCTAGTATTTGTTGTGTGATAGCTTTAAGGGCAATCCAGGTTTTTCCGCAGCCTGACTGCCCTGCTAACAAGGTGTTTTTGCCTTCCAAAAGAAAAGACTTAGCTTTTTCCTGAAAACTTAATATGCTTTTTAGTGACATTTTAATACTTAAAATTTAATTAAACTTGGTGAAGAAATAATGAAAATATTCCTGTTAATTGCAAGCTTAATCAGCAGTGTATTGGGTGAAAAATACGCTGTACTAGTTGCAGGCTCAAAGGATATTTGGAACTACCGTCACCAGTCCGACGTTTGTCACTCTTACCATGTGCTTATCAATCATGGCTTCAACCCCGAAAACATAATTCTTTTCTCTTATGATGACATACCAAACAGCCCTGAAAACCCCATTCCAGGCACTCTCTACAACAAGCCAGGAAACAACTCAGTTAACGTAAACAAAGGTTGTATCAAAGACTACACAGGGAAAGAGGTTACCTCCGAGAACTTCTTGAACGTAATTCAGGGCAAAAAAGAAGCTATGCAAGGAAAAGGCTCAGAAAAGGTCCTTGAATCTACAGCTGAAGACCAAGTTTTCATCAGCTTCGTGGACCACGGCTCTTCTGGAGTTATTGCTTTTCCTAATGACTTTTTGTTCGCTCACGAACTCATTGATGCTCTTAAAGAAATGCACACTCAGAAGATGTACAAAAAACTAGTTTTCTTCATCGAAGCTTGTGAGTCTGGATCCATGTTTGAAGGCAAGTTGCCTGATAACATTGAAGTTTATGGTATGACAGCTGCTGACGCTACCCAAAGCAGTTTTGCAGCCTACTGCCCTCCTAACGATGTGGTAAATGGAGTTAAGATTGGAAGCTGCCTTGGAGACTTATTCAGTGTAAGCTGGATGGAAAACGCTGATCAGGTAAACATCAACACTGAAACTCTAGAGCAACAGTATGAAGTAGTTAAAAACAGAACTTTCAGAAGCAATGTGTCTAAGTACGGTAGTATGAGCTTTATCTCAGACCCAGCTGGAGAGTTCTTAGGCACCCAGTCGAGCAAAGCACTAGGAGCGTCCCCTGTTGTTTCTAATAACTGGGAGTCACGTGACAACAAGCTCCACTACCTATACAATAAGTACATGGAGCACCCCAACTGGGAGAATGCTCAAGAAATTATGGCTGAGCTTATGAAAAGAGAAAGACAGCACTCTGTGTTCAAAAAGTTCAGTCGAGCTATTTTAGTAGACAGTCCTGACCACTTAATGTCAGAAAGAATGCTGCCTATGGACACAGTTTGCCTTAAAGAAGCTATTTCGGCCTACCACGAGTTTTGTGGCCAGTTTGATGATTATGGGATGAAGTTTATACAAGTCCTTGCGAATGCGTGTGAGCTGGAAGTTCCCCAAAGCAAAATTGCAGATGCTTTTTACAAGATTTGCAGTTTTGAGTAAATAACTTAAATTCAAAAGTTAGTTTCTGATGACCATTTAATAATATTAAATGCAAGGTTACGTAGATGAAATCGAAAACCTAAGGAACGAAGAAGACGCCCAGAGAGAAGATGACGAGAACGGAGAGTCCAAGGAGCAAATCCTGAAGTTCCTGAAGACAAGGCTCTTTTCACTGTTTTTTAGACTCAATACGATGAAAATAGCAATCCCCATTCACTACCACATCATAATGATAGCCATAGAGGGGTTTCAGTTACTGACCTTGGTTTTGGGCGACGGAACCTATTCCTCTTTAGGCCCTTACGAAACCTCCAGTCCCTGGAACCTTGACCAAACTCAGTGGCTCATAGACATTTGCTGGGTGTTTCGGCTTGACAGGTACTTGAGGGGGTCTTACATCCAGTTCGTCACTCTCTGTTGTGTTTTTTCTTTCCTGATAGCTTCCACCATTGCACTTGGCGTCTTGCTAGCATGGAAAATTAGGAACTTTTCAGGGGTCTTCAGCTTTGTTACCAAAATACTTAAACTACTGATTACTGTTTTGACGAACTTACTTTACATTCCTGTTCTGGACACTTTTGCCTTTGGAATAAAGTGTTCGATAGGCACTTCTACAGAGTGCTTGGAGCTTCCAGAAGGCTACCAGTTCATGGCTTTGTACATGCTAGTAAGTGCGGTGTTTTTTGGAATAATTCTTTTGTCGGCACTTCTGTACTACGACTTGTGCATGATTTGCGGAGGAACTATGGCAAAGCCCCATGCAAGGTTCAAGGTGCTTCGCTTAGTTTCATACGCCTTGATAATTTTCTCGTATTACTTCATCACTACTAACGGGAAGATTATTTTGTACCTGATAATATGTTTGTTGGCAGGAATAGTGCTTTGTTTTGTCTACAGCCAGTACATTCCTTACTACAACACCAGGATCTGCAACATCAGGCTAGGGGTGGTAGTTACCTTTACTTCAGCCAGTTTCTGTATGCTTGTGGGGGAGTTCTTCAAAAGCACTGACCAAACCAACTCTTCCATCACCATGCTTTACTACTTTTTAACTCCTTGTTTAGTGCAAATCATGCAACTTGCCCTTATGAAGCGAAGCAAAGCTGTTGCTGAAAAAACCATCCAGCAACTCACCAACCCTTACCAAGTCGAAATGAAAGCTAGGATGCTTGTGCTCAAACTAGAAGAAGCCAAAAACAAGCAAAACAAGTCTATATTTGTAGAAAACGACGAAGGAGAAAACGAAGAGTTCCAAAACCTTCAGACCCAAACTTTACAAGAAATCGAAAACACCTTTTACGAAGCTTTTAAAAAGTTCCCTAACTCAGAACTGCTTTACCTGTGGTCAGGGCTTTTGCAACTGCATATCTTCGAAAACTACATACTGGCACTAGTTCAGTGCTTCAAAGGCATTATGATTGCCAACAAACTTGACTCACAGTATGCCTTGTATCACTTCCGAAGAACTTCTGAAAGCTTTTACAAAGCCCACATGAAAGACGACGCTTACGACTATGAACTCTTCCAAAAAGCACGGGCTAGTGCCCAAAAGAACGATGAAGCTGTAACACGTTCTCAGTTTTACTTCTGGGCTGAACTAGAGTCTAGGTCGCCCAAGATCCACAAGCTCAACAAACTTGCAGGAGAAACTTCCACACTCATTTCTGTGACTAAAAGCAACTACGAAAGACTACTCAAACTCAACTCTAAAAACACCGAAGCCCTCAGAATGTACGGTTGCTTTTTAGCAAGTTTAAACAACTTCTCAGACATGGGCCAGCGGTACCTGAACAAGGCCGAAGTCCAAGAAGAAGCTCAGAAAAAAAACATGAACGCCAACCTGATGAACTCTTTCACCCAGCCTCTGTCCTTTTTTGATGCTGACAACGCCATCATCCAGGTTTCAGCAGACTTCGAAACAATGGGAGAAATCCTTAACGCTAACAGCACAGCTTGCAGACTGCTTAGTTACATTTCAGCTGAGTTGATAGGGAGAAACATTTCTCTGATCATTCCTTCACCGTTCAACGAAAACCACGACGAATACATGAAGAAGCTCCACGAAACAGGCAATTACGCTATTGTTGACCAGCAAAACCTTGTCCTGTACTTTGCTGACAAAAACAGCTTTATCTTTGAAGCTAGACTTTTAGTTAAAGTTGTTCCGAACGACGGACACCCTCCTTTTCTTTCAGCAATTATAAAGCCTACTTACAGCAACTACGAAGTAATCCTGATGAACAGTGACTGGATCATAACTGGAATTAGTAAAACCTGTGCTGAGCTCTTTGACTACTCAAACAACAAAAACAGCGAACAGAAAATAGTTAACCTAATTCCTACTTTTGAGGAACTTAAAACTAAGATGAAAGAGGATTCAGGTGCCAACATCAATCACGAAAACGACCGATACAGCTTGTCACTCAACCTAAAACTTTTAGAAATCAACATTGGAGAACACACTGCAAACCTACTCAAAATCACAGTTCAAGAGAAAAAAGACAAGGGCGGAGTGGGGTTTGATATGGGAGGCAACAACTACAGCAAAGAAGAAACTGAAGACGAAATAAAACCTGTAAGCACTGTAATGCCCAACGAACAAGAAGTAGCCCACACTGACATTAACCTCGAACTAGAGTCTGAGTCTTCAGACGAGAAAAAACAAGCTGGAAGCGATGAAAGCGAAGGAAGTGAAGACGAAAGTGGAGAAGAAGAAGAATCAGAAGAAGAATCAGAAGAAGCCAAAACTGTTACTGAAGAATCAGAAGAAGATGACATCTCAGGAAGTGCTAAAGAACTCAGCGAGTCCAAAAAAGAAAAGTTCACAGGAGTCAATGTTCCAGAAGGCGAAGACGAAACTAGTTTGCCACAAAACTACAGCAAAGAAAAAGGCAGTTCGGGCAAAAAAGAAGACTCTGAAGAAGGAGATGAGCTCCTAGACGATTTCGAAGCTCAAAGTCAAGAGAGCCAAAGCGAATCTGAAGAGTCCGAAAACAGCTCAAATGAATCCCAAGAGTCAGAAAAAAGTTCAGATCAAAGCTTAGAAGAAGAAGAAAACGATGAAGAAGACGAAAACGACGGGCAAAGCGCCTACAACTCCTCTAAAAGCATGAACTCAAGCATGGCTTCATTGGCACAGTTCAACAAGTCCATTAAAGCTTTGGTTTCTTTTGAGTTCTCGAAAACCAAAAAGTACGTGATGCGCTTTAAAATCACTTTGCTTTTGACTATTGTGGTGCTTATAGTAACTTCTGTGGTGACATTTGAAATCATAGAAAACTCAGTAACACTCAATGAAGAGCTTTCTCATTACGTGAACTTAGTAGGCAACATGAGGCTTTACGCCCAAAGTATGTCTTACTACTCGCGAATCATTAGTTTAATGGACTCAGGAATAATTCCTTCACAAGAAAGACCTACTTACTTCGACTGGATGGGAAAAGACATAGACGACATGCATGAAATCAACCTGAGGCTCTACAAGAACTACGAACTCCTTAGCGAAGAAGACCAAGCTGTTTACATAGACGAAAACATACAAACCTGGCTGCTTGAAGGTGGAAACGTGAGAGGGAACAAAGCTAACTTGTTTGATGCTACTTCTAACTTTATTTTGCAGGGTTTTCTGCTAAAAGAGGAGTACCAAGACCAAAGCATCAGCTTAGCCAACAGAAGGGCTTTTTACCTGTTTAGAAATGGCAACGGAGAAACCCTCCAGTACCTTAACACCTCTGCAAGCTTTTACGTGCAAACTGCTATTTCAGACCTAGAAAACGAGAAGTACACTGCACTCATGTTGATCTTTGTGTCTGTGTTTTTGCTGTCTTTCTGTGCAGGGTTCGCTATTATCCCAGCAATCCGAACTCTTGAAAAGTCCAAAAGAGAAGTTTGGGAAATCTTCTTTGAGATTCCAGCGTACGTGTGTAGATTCATGAAGGCTAAGTGCTCTGACAGACTGAACATACTCAACGAAAACCAAATGGACTTAGAAGAACAACAGCAAGAAGAAGCTGGGTTAGACGAAGAAAAGGCTGAGAAAAAAGACGCTACCAAGTCTAAAGACGAAAACGCCAAAAAGAAAAGAAAAAACAACGACGTTAAAAAAGTACTGCCTTACGACCCACGTCAGCGCAAAGTTATCATTGCTAAGTTGCTGTGTTTCTTCGTGATTTCGATAGTTTACTTCTACTTGATATACTACACTGGGTTCGAAGCAATAGGTGACGTTTTAAAAGAAGAACCAGTCCACGTGAACTGGGCCAGCAGAAGACGCCAACTCACCAGAGGAGTTAACATGTGGGTGACTGAAACTTTGTTCGAGAACGTAACTGACGTAGGTTGGAAGTACGTAGTGCCTTCTAAGCAAAACATAGGGTCGCCTTTGCACCAAGCCAACAAAATCATCAACGAACTTGACTACGTAGAAAACAGTTTGATCTTCGGAGACGAAGAAGCTGGAGTTACTTTTAGTGAAATAAGAAGTGAAGAACACGACAACATACTGTTTGAAAATGCCTGCAATGTGCCTGTGGACAGAAGCAAAAGTGACTGCGAAACTGTAGGAGACAAAGCTATGTTACAAGGACTCCACAGTGCTTTAGGCATGTACACTACCCTAGCACGGTCTTTGCTTCTCAAAATCCAAAACATGAGTTCCAACAGGACCCTGACTTTAGACGAAATCAAAAACTTCTTTATGACTGAAGACATGGTTTTGCTCAGAGACTTCGACAACCACTACTTGTACGACCCCCTTACTAAGTCTTCTTCTCTTTACGAAGACGACTACAGTGCCCACCAAGACGAAATGAAGATTTGGCAAAACTTGCTGATGTCGCTATACTGTGTGTTTTCACTGTTGTTCTTCTTCTTCGTTTACTCGCCTATGATCAACCGAATTGGAATGGACACTAAAAACGCTTGGAGTATGTGCACACTTATTCCTCAAGAGTACCAAGAAGACTTTAAGAAACTCAACGCTGCAATCAAAGATAGAAGGGATAACTTTAAATGGAGATAATTAATCTTCTTCTGGAGCAGAGGGTTCGAAGATGTTGGAGTTTCTTTCGTTGATATAAGCACATTCCATCACAAGGGGGTTCCACTCGCCTGAGGGTGCACTTGGCACTGCTCTTCCAGGTAAAGTAGTTTGGGTTGGCATTATTATAGTGCTGAGTGACTGAGTAGAAGCAAAGTCTCCAAAGTGGGCTGTAACATCTATAGAGTAATTACACTCTACGAGTTTGGCCCGAGTAGTGGCAGCGTACTGGATTTGGTCAAAGATGCTTTCTAAGTTTATTTCAACCTGAACAGCTTGTTCACTTAGTAAGCTGATCCCTCCAGGAATTCTTTTTCTAGTAGAGGAAGAGTGAAGTTTTTCCCTAACTACTTTAACTTTTTGGCCTTTGCCTGCCAATCTTATAGTTCTGTAAAGGCAGCACTCCAGTCTGTCAATGCTAGCTTTGCACTGGGAGTTGTTAACTTCTACAATAACTTTAACTAACTCAGACGGCAGGTAGGCGTTTTTATCGCACTTAGCTTCAATTACACTAGTGCCGTAGTTGCAGCAACACTTTTGAACAGGTATTCTGTCGATGTTTTTAATTGAAAAACGGTCGAGGTCGATGGCTTGATACACAAGTATCCTAGTTTTGTCTTTGGCTTCTTTTTTGTCGTTTTTATTGAGCAAATAGCACTTAGCGAAGTAAGCTACCTCAGCTGACAATGAACTTGAACTCACCTTAAAAGAACCTGGAACCGTGTTTGGAATGGCAAACCTGAAAGGGTAGCTGTACTGACCTTCTTGGAGTTTGTTTCCGTTCCAGTTTTCCATACTCATACAAACTTTGGTTCCTTTGCACTTAATTCCTGAGTTGCCAAATCTGCATCTTTCAGTGCCTGAAAATTCAAACACCAAAGACTTTGCTTTAAAGGTGCTGCTTACGTTCATGTGGACTAAGCCAGATATTTCAGAACCTGCTTCAGCACTCATTTGTTCAACTGCAATGTAGAGTTGTGCTTTGCCTGTTTGGTTTCCCATACTTTATTCAACAACTATTAAATTACTCAAAAGCTAAGTTTTGTGACCTGACAGTTCCTAGGAAGAAAAGTAACGTTCAAAAAAGCCCTTAAAAAGTTTCCATGAGTTACTAAAAACACCTTCTTTTCTCGGTGCTGTTTGAGAAACAGCATAGTTTGGTTCACCCTTTCAAGGAGTTCGGACCAAGATTCCCTGTGGACTTCCCAAGGGTCAGAGGTTTTGGGTTGCCACCAGTGCTCTTTTTCGAAGTGTTGGAATTCATACTCTGGGTAGCTTTGGCTTAACTCAGAGTAGGGCTTTCCTATGTCACAGGCATGCTTAAGTTGTTCTCTTATAAGTGGAGTCAACACAACTTTGCACTTAGGGTTTGGAAACATTCCTTGCATGGTTTGTATAGTGCGAGTTAAAGGGGAGCACAGAATTAAGTCTAGTTCAGAAGCTACTTCTTTAACAGAAAAAGAAGCTTGGTAAGCTTGATTCAGTCCTTTTTTTGTAAGGGGCGAGTCGTAGTACATAGGGTCTTTAACTAACCACAAGCTAGGCTTGAAAACCCTTTGCACTCTCCACAAGTTGTAAGTAGACTGGGCGTGCCTCACTGCATACACTTCCATATAAAAATGAACTATCATCTTGAATTTCTGCCCAATGTTCATATTGGAGCTGACCAAAAGCACTTGTTTGAAGGCGCGAAAGAGCCCAAACCTTGTCCCTTTTACTTAGAAGGCAGATGTAAATACGGAGAAAAATGCTGGTTCAAGCATCCTAAAGTGACCCCCACTGATGCCAACTGCGATATTTGCCGACAAAGTGTTAGGGCAAGTAACCGTTCTTTTGGACTCCTGGTGGACTGCCAGCACGTGTTCTGCATTTCGTGTATTCGGGAGTGGCGAAGCCGTCCAGACCTTCCCAAAGACCTCTGTCACAGTTGCCCTGTGTGCAAAGTACCTTTCCAGCACATCTTACCTCACTCAAGTCCTGTTTACGATTACCAGGAAAAACTTAAGATGACTGAGGAGTATAAAAACCACCTCAGAACTATTCCGTGTAGATACTTCAACTTTGGAAAAGGTTTTTGTCCTTTCGGGGACTCTTGTTTTTACGAGCACTCTTATAATAAAGCTGAAACAGAGCAGTACGTGTGTGACGAACGAGGAAACTGGAAACTTGCTAAAGTTCCTAAACTTAACCAGTTCATAGACTTTTCTTAAACTATTAAAAAGATTAAGCTTAAAGCAACTCTTGCAGAGTAGTTCTCTACAGAGTCCTCGTTTATCATTCCTTTTAGTTCTTGTTGTTTGGATTCTTGTGGTTTTTCTTGAGTTAAGTCTACAAACTTTGCTTCTTTGCAGTTTGTACAACTGATTTCTTCTTCTTTTAGAGTTTGTTCGGCTGAGTGCCAATTAGAGTCTAAGGTTTCTTTTGAACCTGAACGCTTAGTGTCTTTTTTGTCAATAGTATATTCATAGGCTTCTCCTTTAGGATTGTTGATCGTTGCTTCAAGTTCTAAGTTGCTATTTACAGTTGATTCTTCAGTTTTGTTCATGCTAAGGTTCCCTTTGTTTTCTTGTTTGGTTTCTTTTTGAGAATTGCTTTTAAAGGAGTCTTTATGTACAGTTTTGTTTTGAGAAGAGTTAGTTTCCCAGGATTCTTTTTCCTCAGCTGAGTAACTAGTTTCAGAGCTGGAAACTCCTTCTTCGGACTTTTTGCCTTTGAAGTCCACTGAGTAGTCTTTTACGTTTAAGTTGCCTTTTACTTGGTGCTTTGAACTCCAGTTCTTGTCTGAGTCTTTTGTTGAGTTCAGTTCTACTTGGGAGTTTCCAGATGCTTTTGAGGTTTTTTCTGAGTGACTAGACTTATTTTTTGATAAAGATTCGTAGTTACTCGTTCCTTGCGTTTCTTCTGACTTGTCTTTGTTTAGCTTGTGAGTATTTACAGTTTGGGTTTTCTGAGTTGAGGTTCCTTGGACCTCACCAGTAATTGAACAGTCTTCGCATATAGAATACACCCCCCAGTTAACTTCTGAGTCTTGGTTTTCTACAGTTTGGTTTTTAGCTTTTTTCTGAGACTCTGTTTTTGTTTCCCAGTTTTCAGTTGCTTTGGACCTGGCAAGAGTTTTATTCTTAGGTCTTTCAGTTACTTTTGAGGTCTTGTTCTTGCCTGAGTAGGCTTTAGAAGACAGCTCGCTTTCATAAATATTCTCCTTGGAGCCAGAGGATTCTTTTTGTGCTTCTGCTTTGATTCCAAATCCGTCAAGAGGTTCAAATTTCAAATTGGAGTTTTCTGAGTCTTTCCATTCAGTTTGCGTTCCGTTGTTGATTGTTATTTTTTCTTGCTTGTATGACTCAGTTGCTGACTGGTTCTTTTGGATAAAAGTTTCTTTGTCATTTCCCGAGTTCGCTTTGTCTCTGGACTTCTTTTTCCCTCTATTCTTACGATCCTTTGAAGGAGTGTCTCTTTCTTTTTCTGTGTTTTTAAAGTCGTTCTTTCTCCTTGCATTGGCTCTTGAACGCAAACTGCGTCCGTTCTCAGAGTTGAGGTAATCAGTAATATCTACAGGCTTTAACTTAGAGCTACCTACTTCTTCTGAGAACGAACACACCACCAACAAAACAGCTATAAATAATTTAACTTTCATATTTATAACAGAAATATCCGAACTTCCTAATATTACTTCTTCTTTTTCTTTTTGCCCTTTTTCTTGTCTTTTTTAGGGGGAGCTTTTTGTGCGCTTATTATCTTCTCCACTGCGTCTTGGATGCTGAACTCACCTGTGCCTTCGGGGTCAAGTACTCCTAGCATTTCTTCTACTTCTTCTTCTTTCAAGTCGTGACAAAGCGCCACAAAAGTTTCCCTGATTTCTTCGCAGCTAGCTGTGCCTGTTCCTTTCTTGTCAAATGCTTGCAAAGCTTCTCTGAGTTCTTCTTCTTTTTCGTCTTTTTTGAGTCGCTTTATCATGAGTGCTTGGAATGACTCGTAGTCTATGAAACCGCTTTCGTAAACATCGTTTTCTTGAATGTACTCTTCGAGTTCTTCTTCTGTGGGGTTCTGTGACAGTGCTCGCATCACAGTGCCTAACTCGGATGTAGGAATCAGCCCTTCTTCGTTTGCAAAGAGCTTAAATGTCCTTTGGTACGCTTCAAGTTGTTCGTCGTCCATTTAAGTATTTAATAACTAATCTTCATGTGAAGAAAGCACAATATTTAAACTCAGCAGAGTGTTAATAGTATGAGTGAAATTCACTATACTGAAAAGTTCATTGGAAAGTACTACGAGTACAGACAAGTACTACTGCCTAAAAGCTTAGGACCTGCAATAGAGCACAAAGGACTCTTAAGTGAACAAGAGTGGAGGAGTCTCGGAGTGATTCAAAGCAAAGGGTGGGAGCACTTCCAAATCCACCTTCCTGAACCCCACATACTTTTATTCAGACGCAAACTAGGAACTGATCCTACCACCGGCGAAGTCTCCCAAAGGATCCTAAAGTTATCTGAAGCGGAGTATCAGCACAACAAGCAAAACCCCAAAGCTTTGCTAGAATTCAGCTAATAATAAACATGGCGCAAGTTCTCAATAGAATAAAACTTGAAGCTGCCCAAAAACGAATAAGGTCAAAAGAGTTCTTTGCAGACTTTGACCAGCTTAGAAAGGGCGAAGTCACAGAAGCCCAGTTCCGCAGAGTTCTCAGTTTGATGAACCTAACTCTTACTGCCAGCGAAATGGACTCCATCTGCAACCGATTCAGAAAGCCTTCAGGGCTAATCAGCTACAAAGATTTCCAAAACGAACTAGACTCAGTTTTCCTTGACGAAAAGGAGTCCTCCCCTGTGAAAGCTGCTCAGAGGCAACTTGGAGGCCAACAGTTAACGGTTACGGAGATGGAGCGCATCAAAGCCGCTATGGAAGAGTTCAAGCAGGTCATGAAAGTCAAGCGCATTATGGCCAAACCACTGCTTCAGGATTTTGACAAGTCCAACAACGGACATGTAAGTGCTTCGCAGTTTGAAAGAGTACTGACATCCACAGGACTCCTGCCCCGCAACTCCGAACTCATCAGCCTTATGGTGCGTCTTTACACTGACTCCCACTTAGGCGTTAACTACCAAAGGTTCTGCACTGACATTGACCAAGTAGACACTGTGGGCAGCTTAAACTCTGGACCCATTCAAAGGTCTTTTGAGCCACAAGCCAAACCCCAGGCTCCCCAAGACCTTACTTCTATGAGGTTCTTCGACACCAGGAGTGCTAGTAACGTAAACCCTTTGCAAGTCGAAGAAAAGCTCAGGGCTGAAGTTGCTATGAAAGGAGTCAGGGTTACAGAGTTCTTTAGGGACTTTGATAAGCTTAGAAAAGGAGTTGTTAAGGAGAACCACTTCCGCTCAGCCATTGGAATGTCTAACCTCCGTGTAAGTGCTGAGGAACTTCAAAGCTTGATAGATAAGTACAGAGTCAACTCTGTAGACATTGACTACTCTTCCTTTTGTCGGTTTATAGAGGCCAAACCAGGCATTTACGAAAAAGACCCTGAGTTCAAGCCTATTAAGTCAGTTAACACTCTGGCAGCAAGACGCCAACTACTAGACTTTTCTCAGCAAGAAACTGAACAGCTCATAGCAGCTTTGGAAAAGTTCCAAAAGATCATGCGCAACCGGAGAGTCCACATGCGACCTATATTCCAAGACTTCGACATAGCCAAAACAGGTCACGTGTCACGAACTCAGTTTACTAGAGTGCTCAACCAACTGTCTTTAGCTCCTAGTCAAGAAGAACTAAGACTCATTCTCAAGCGGTACCTAGACAAAGGCAACATGGAAGAAGTCAACTACATGGACTTTTGCAGAGATATAGACAAGCCTGAGGATATTTTTGCCCCTGAAGAAACTCCAGGCATTGACGTCCAAGGTGCTTTGGAAAACAGACGCAAGAACTTCCCCAACCTGCAGTACACCACCAAACCTGTCATGACAGGCCCTATCATCAAAGACACTCCTGAAGACCTTTCTGACTTGCTTGCTAAAATCCGAAAAATAGTTAAACTCAACAGAATAAGACTTCTAGAGTTCGTAAGGGACTTTGACAAACTCAGAACTGGCATTGTGACTAAAAATCAGTTACGGAGTGCCTTGAGTATGGCTAAGATCGACTTAAGTGACTCAGAGTTCGACTTAATCAGCACAGAGTACCAAGTTGACTCCCAAAGAGTTTGCTACACCAGATTTATAGACGAAATCGAAATGGTGTTTACCCAAAAAAACTTAGAAAAAACCAACGTAGACTTCAACCCTGCTAACACAGAAACCAAGTACGGAGTGCAGCCCTTGTCTAGGTTAGAAAAGTCCCTTTCAGAGAACGCACTTAACAAATTCAAAAACTTCATGGTGAATAAGTTCCTAGACATCAAATCCCACTTCCAAGAATGGGACAGACATAACACCCACAAAATAACACCTAAACAGTTCCGCCAAGTCCTTGCCCAGTTCAACTTCACTTTTACAGACGAAGAGTTCAATGCAGTCTGTCGGAGGTACAACAAAGAAGGCTACGTCAAGTACCAAGAGTTTGTGGAAGACGCCAAGCCCAAGCAGTTCCATGAGTCTTACCCTAGCACTTCAGTGTCCCAAAGAACCACAGGGAGCTTCAACATACAGAACCCCTACTGTATGAACACAGAGATTCCTGAAGACGTAGTAACTGTGCTCAAACGAGTGCTTCAAGGAGTCAAGGTCAAAAGAATCAGGCCTCAGGAGTTCATGCAGGAGCACGACCCCATTCGCAAAGGAGTTATTCCTAAGTCTAAGTTCCGCTCAGCCCTAGACAACATGAAACTAGAACTCTCTGCTAAAGACCTCGACTTTCTTGAGGCCTACTTTGCCAGAGGCTCTGACTTAGTAAGGTACTCTGAGTTCACAGAAGCTTGTGACTCTATCTTCACCACTAAAGGTTTAGAAAAGAACCCTCAAGTCCGGCCTTCTTCTCAAACTTATTACTTAGACCCCAGAGACTCGTTAACTCAGGCAGAGGAAACTGAACTCGAAGAGTGTTTGAGGGGACTAGGCTACCAAGTAGCTACGAGAAGACTTTACTTGAAGCCTTTTTTCCAGGACAAAGACAAAGTCAATGTGGGGTGGGTCAGTCCCACTAGGTTCAGAAGCATCATGAGTTTTGCTGGCATCCAGATTTCTGACAGGCACTACTACTTGCTCACTAAAAGGTTCTCTCACAAAAGAAACGAGTTCAACTACTTAGAGTTCTGTAACACTCTTGCTAGGTACTCAGGTGATGACCAGCTATTCTAACTTTAATAGTAATGTTTTAAGCTTAGATTAAGTTCACTGAGCATACAGGATGAGTATGGCCTTTTAGTTCTTGAGTCTGTTGACCTGTAGAGAGGTCCCAAACTTTCACTGAATGGTCTCCAAAGCCACCTCCAGACACCAAGTACTTGTCATCACTTGATAAGTTGACTGAAAGTACTTGTCCAGCGTGTCCTCTGAGTACTTGAGTAGTTTCTCCGGAAGTGAGACTCCACACTCTAATGGTTTGGTCTCCACTTCCTGAGACTACAAACTGATCGTCACTTGAAATAGCAACTGAGAAGACTTCACCACTATGTCCTTGAAGGACTCTAATCAGGTTTCCAGAAGCTAGACTCCACACTCTAACAGTGGAGTCATCACTTCCAGAGACAATGAATTGGTCACTCTTGGAAATGGCCACTGAGTAGACACAATCGCTATGGCTTTGAAGGACTCTAATTATTTCTCCAGTAGTTAGACTCCACACCATAGGTGTATCATAACCACAAGAGACAACGTATTGATTTCTGTTAGAAATGGCCACTAACCTAACAGTATCATCATAATGGCCGTTGAGTACCTGAGTGTTTAATCCAGAAGCTAGACTCCACACTCTAAGTGTATTGTCTCTACTCCCTGACACAGCCCACTTGCCATCACTAGAAATGGCCACAGACTCTACTCTACAACTATGCCCATTGAGTACTTTGGTTACTTGTCCGGTAGCTAAACTCCACACTCGAATGGCGGAATCCTGACTAGCATACACTATTATCCCTTTCTTCAGACACACAGCGAATGAATTGACACATTCAGTATGGCCTTCAAGCACTCTAGCTTTTCCATCCTCCCAAACTCTGATAGTCCCATCTTCGCTACCTGATACAACCACACCACGAGTCAGCTTTTCGTAGCCAAGTGCCTTCACAAGGCTTTTAAGTTCTTTAAGGTGTTCTTTAGAAGGCCCAAGGGCATCCAAATTCTTTTTGGCTCGATCGATGTCCTCCATATCAACCACTTTCTGCCTGAGTTTCTCTAGCTGAGAGAGCTGGTAGGAAGCTATTTTCTGGACTTGCAGCATAATACTCTCAGTAGTCTTAATGACCTCTTCTTTCCTCTGGGAAATAATACTGAGAAGGTGCTCGACTTTCATTTGCGGAGTGATCGAGTAAGTATTGTGGCCCTTTTTGGCATGATCAACAAACATATGCTTACACAGAAGTTCTCCACAATCGCACTTAGAGACAGCTTCGCACTTGTTAACACAGGCAGTTTCCATTTTATTAAGTAGTGCATCTCAGATTAAGCTCAAACTCTACCAGTGTTACGTCAAAGCTTCCCGGCACAATAAACTCTTCATTGCTAGAAATAGCTACTGACCCACTTTCAGACACAACAATGGGTAGTATTTGAGTGTCTACAGAGTTGCAAAGACCAGCAGAACAAGAAGCCTCCATTTACTAGGACTCATATATTATGTCTACTTGATTCTTCGGAAAAAATCCTCAACTCATCCGAAAAACAAGAAAAACCAGAATATTCAGTAACTCTAGTAGGCATTTCTTCAATTTCTTCTGTCACTACATAGCCTTTTTTCTTGTAGTGCTTAATTAAGTCTTCCCACACGTTATCTCCTTCCAACAAACTAGAGTTACCAACTATGATTAGCCCAAACTTAGCCCTGGTTAAAGCAACGTTCATTCTTCTCTTATCTGACAAAAACCCAATTCCAAGACTTCCGTTGTTAGACCTCACAGTTGAAAATATAATGATTCCTTTTTCGCGGCCTTGGAATCCGTCTACTGACTCCACTTGGACTTGAGGAGTTTGAGAGTTTTCAAGTATAGCTTGCAAAAAAGCTTTTTGTCCCAAGTAAGGAGTGACTACTCCTATTTCGTCAGGGTCCATCCCTAGACTAATGAACTCTTTGATGAACTTAACTACAATTTCAGCTTCTTGCACGTTCAAGTAAGAACTTCCAGTAGAGCCTATTTCTTCAGTTCCATTTACATGGTGGAACATAACTGGGTGGCTTTTATTGGGCCAGTTAAAGTCGAACCTTAGAATTCTTTGGTCCCTTCCTATGCCGTTTTTAAGTTTGTTTTCATAAAACTGTCTACTTGGGAAGCTGCAAATTGAAGGATGCATTCTGTACTGCAAGTTCAACATCACAGGCTTGTTTCCCATTTTGATGAAGCGCTCAAACATACTAACACCTAAGCCGTGGTTCTTAGCAATGTTGGAAATTACTAAAGGTCCTAGTTGTTTGTGGTCTCCCACCAGAACTACTTGTTCAGCCCCAGTTGTAATGGGCAACAAACATTGAGGCTCTATAGCTTGGGTAGCCTCGTCTATCAGCACAAAGGAAAAAAGTATTTTGTCAAGTCTTCTATCAAACGAAGAAACACAAGTTGTGCAGATCACTTCGGCTTCCCCCAGCACATAATCCTCAGCTAGCCGAGTGAGTCTTTTGTAGTCCTCTCTTTCATAGTCGTCCAGCTCAGTTTTGTCTTGGAGTTCCTTGAGTCTTTCGAACTCTCTACTAGGAATCTTGTCAACTAGGTTTTCAAGCACGTAAGGCATGATGGAAGGACTGACTTTGTTTGAAGTCTTGGCAGCCACTCTCACTACTTTAAGTCCAGCGTTAATTAGCCTCTCAGCAAGGTTGTCAACAGCTATGTTAGAAGGAGCAGCAACTAAAACTTTAGACTCCAAGTTCATTCTTCTGACAGCATTGAACACTATAGTGGCAGAAGTTTGGGTCTTGCCTGTGCCCGGAGGTCCTTGGATAAGAGTAAAGGTCGACCTAAGTGCTTTTTGTACAGCTTTTATCTGTGAAGAGTTAAGCTTCATTCCCGGAGCTTCTAGGTTCTCTGGAATGCGCTCTGTAAAGTTAGGAGCTTTTTGTATTTTGCCTAGTATGAAGTCCATCACTGGGTCCGTTTCTGAGTTTTTAAAGTCAGCTAAGCCTTTTTTCATGCGGTTGTAGCTCACAGAAGTCCAGCAGATCTCCAAGTTGAAGTTGTCGTCTTCAGTAGGAATGTTGTCACTTCTGCAGTGCATTCTAAGCACTACTTCGTCTTCGTTTGAAATAGAAATGACTGTTCCTATGCACTCCCAATAGGTGTTGAAAATCTTAACTTGGTCTTGTTCCGAAACTGTGTACTCAGGGTCGTCATTTCTGTAAATGAACTTGGCTAGAGGCTGCTTGTCCTCAAGAATCCACTCAACTGCAATGGGGAAGTGGGCGCTTTCCAGAAGCATTTTTTCGTACTCTGCTTCTAAGTCAATAAGTGTTCCGTAGATGCGAGTGTATTCTAGTGGAGAAGAGTATACTGCCTTTGTACTTTGTATACAGTTGCTGCTTCTTCGTTGGTACTCGCTGACTCTTAAGTTGTACTCTTCGTCTTCGATTTCAACAGCTTTTTTGATACTAAAGTTACTTTTTTTAGGGTTTTTTAGTAGTAGTTTGCCTGAAAGGAAGTGGTCTTCTATTAAAGGACTGAAGTAGTCAAAGCTTTGGTGCTTCCTGTAGTTACAAACGTCTCTGCAAAGGATTTCTTTGTCGTTTGCAAACCCCAAAATAAAGATATTGTCGTTATCACACACACAGCACTTAATAGGAGTGTTGTAAAGTGGGTTCTTAGAGTTGAGTTCTATTTGTTTGTGCTTGGACTTTCTCAAGTGCAGCACAGCATGGCTTCCGCCTCCGTCAGGGAAGCCTCCGTTGCAGAACCACTTGTCGCAGCCAAAAGTAGAGCACTTAACTAAACTCTGGACTTCTTCGTTTCGACAGTAGCTGCAGTGAGGGCCTTTGGGCTTTTTAAATGGCTTTTCCATATTATATTGATTAAGAGTCAGAGGACAGGTTTTTAAAGAAGTAAGAAGGAGGAATCAAATTCCCCATGTCGCTACTTCTGGAGTGAATCAGAGTTGCAGAGTCAGGTGGAGGAACAGCTTGGGGATTGAGTTCTGGCTTAAGCTCAAGTTTTGAGTCAAATTTTGAGTCAAGTTTTGAGTCAAGTTTTGTTTGAGTGTTCATTCTGGAGTCTTCTTCGATAATTGACCCAGTTCTGGCCATTGGGCCACTTAAAGAACTACCGAATTTAGGAGAACCCAAAACATGAGGCCAGTGGTCAGGCATAGACTTGCTTTGCCGCCAGTACTCCTGTACAGATGCTTTATGGTAGAACAGCATGTAAGTATCGCCATTTACCAAGTCGTCCTTTCCAGCCTGGGATACGTGTTCGTCGTCAAAAATATACCACTTGCTGGAGTTTCTATTTTTAGCAGTAGTGGTGTAGTGGCCGCTGTTAATATCGCCTTGGTGGTCTACTTTTGCAAAAAGGTTGTAAACAGGGGGTTCTCTCTGGAGGCCCTCAACATGCTTTTCAAGACTTAAGTCGACCAAGGGAAATTTAACGCTATTTTTCAGCTTTCTAGAAGTTTTGTTGGTAAACTCAAACCTCTTAAGCAACAAAATCAAAATAGGCGGAACCTTCCATATACTGATTCTTTTGAAAGCCGAGGTATTTCGGTTGCAACTTAAGCAATTCCAACCCTCCTCGAGTTCTTCGTTTTTGGTGAACTCAGATATGCAGTCTTCAAGGTTAACTTTTTTTTGGTTGGATGGAATCGAAAGACTTAAATACTGGAAAACGTCAAACTTAGTTGAAACTTGACCGCAAGCAGAGCAAGTAATGGTAGACTTAAACTGGCCTTGGAACAAGTCCACAATCACTGAACTGTTACACTTGAGATGTTGCTGCCAAGCTTTAGCAGCCCTTATTTCCTCGTTGGTATTCTCTTCTAACTGAGGAACTTTAACAGTAGGGCTTCTAGATGCTCTGTTTAGGTCTTCGTGAAGTTTTTCTAACATAAAGATCATGAACTCGTGGACGTCTGATTCCATCTCTGGCTTGAAAACACTGCTGTGCTTCCAAACAGTCCGAACTAAGTGCTTAGGTACAATGCAGTCGTAGGAGTCTTGCCAGTTTGTGCACACAAGTTCGGCAAAGGCAAGAGTCAGTTCTCCGCCAGTGCCCATGGGGTTCTTGACGTTTAGGTCTTTTGTATAGATTTCAGCCAAAAAGTAGTCTATAAGTGGCTGGCAGTTAGACAAGCACTGTATAGCAGAACCTATGTAGCAAGTGTTGCCTAAGTTTTCCAAGCCTGCAATCCCAGGAACTTGGCCTTTAATGGTTCTGGACCTTCCAAAGCGGTTTGGAAGTGCTTTGTAGTTAGGTTGGATTTGTACTCTTGGGGATTTATCATCGTAAGACAAATCAGTTGAGTTTGATTGTTTATTGTTTTCACCTTCATGTAAGCTTTTGGTGCAGCAACCAGCTCCCATTTTAATAACTCATTACTTTAAATTCAACAAAATAGACCCTTGACCAAACTACTTAAATCAAGTAGGTCTTCTTCTTGGGGTTTAGTTTTGAAGTTTTTGATTTTAGGTCTGAAGGTGCAACTCTCCATTTCTTGCTTTAATTGTTGTTGTCTTTCGTGGTTGAGTTTGGCTTCTTTTTCTTGCTGGATTTGTAAGTGGCGCTGGTAAATAGAGTCTTCGGGGGAACTAGTAAACGACTTGCAGGAACTCTTGACTTGCTTGTCTGAAGAAGAACTTCTTTCGTGTTTCTTCATGAGCAGTATGCTTTTTTCACCCGGAGTTAGTGTTTGTATCAGAAGTTCCATGCTTTGGAAGAACTCTTCGAAGTTAAGAGTCTCGTTAAGTTCTACAAGTTCTTCTAACAAGGGGTCGATTATAGCTTGGATAGTGGGGGGCAGACTGGAACTTGCAACTGTTTCTTTAGTGATGAAGCCGTTTTCGTCAGGGCCTAGCATGTTGAAGATTTCTTGGATTCTAGAGAACTTTAGCTTTTTAATGATGAAGTCAGACTGCTTGTTAGTGTAGGACTTAGGAGACTTAGACTGGGTAGAGGTAGTTTGTGACCGTTGTGAGTAAAGATGTTGTCCAATAGTAAAAGGACTTGTGTCTCTGTTTCTAGGTCCCCTTCCTACTTTGGGGTGGAACAGCTTCTGTCCAGTTTGCAAGTCCTGAGACTGCTGGATTCTGGACTTTTCAAGGTACTCTTCAATAGTTCTGCGGGAGTAGTAAGGCATGTTTTTCTTTTGAGAGAACTCTTTAGATATTTGTTCGTTTTGCTTCTCTGTAAGCTTAGTGTCAGGCTTGAAAGGGCACTGTTCCTTTAGGATTTCGTTGGACTTTTCATTTATTTTTTGGTTTCTAACTTTAGAGTCGTTGTAAAGGTGCAAGTGTCTGTTGGGTGAAGCTTTCTTTCTGGCAATAATAGAACTTTTTTTGTCAATTTGCGGTTTGAAAGTGCAGTTTTCCATTTCTTGGGCAAAGCGCATTCCTTTGAGTTTTTCTAAGTGTTCAGAGTGCTCTTTGGCTTTCTCAATAAAGCTAACACTGGTTTTTTCTTGGCTCTTTTTGTTAATGCGGGGCTTAAAGGTGTTGTGCTGCATTTCGCTTTCAAAGAGCTGCTGCCTCATGATTTGCTTTTTAACTTCTGACCTTTCTTTGAGTTTGACGCCTTTGTAGTAAAGCTTTTCTCCGTAGTTCGAAATCTGAGGTTTCCGGGCTGAAGCTGAACGGGGTTTGGACTGGGTTTTGGGAGTCGCAGGTCTTGCTTGGGTGGTTTGTGGTTTGGTTTCGATCTTAGGAACTGTAGGTGTGATAGCTCTGGTTTCTTCTTCTATGAGTTTTTCTATGTTGAATTCTATTTGGTTTTGAATCACCTGGAAAACTTTAGGTCCTAGTTTGTGTTTGTCACAGAAAGCACGGGCTAGGTCTTCAGGTTCGTCTTCTTCGTGGACTCTTAAGTCTTCTGTGCGCCCATCTCCGATGTCAATTGTAATGATTAGGATTTCTCTTCCTCTAGAAAAAGGCTTTGTGGAGTACTTAGGGTGTTTTTCCATTTTTGAATACTTTTCGCTATTTGAAGGAACTAATTTAACAATTAAAAGATAAGTTAAAGTCGTTTGGGAAGAGGCCTTCCTACTTGGTGCATGGCAAGCCACTGGAACTTCCTGTGGTTCATAGGCATGCACTTCAGACAGTTGTCGCAGTACCAGTCTTCTAGCTCTGGAATGGCCCTCATGTTCAAGCAATCTATGTGGTAAGCACGGTCGCACTCGTCGCACAGCAGCAAGTTCTCCTCTGAATGCTGTCCTCCACAAACCTGGCACCGAATGGCCATGTAAAAGGCCAGGAACTCAGGGTCAAGGGTGTTGTCAGGTTCTTTGTCTGGAACAGCAAGCACTTCTCCTTTGCTCAGACCTCTTCCTCGGGTTTTGGCTGCTTGTATTTGAGCAAAACGCTCTGCGCACAGGGGACATTTGTTGTTAACTTCAGCCCAGCCTAGTATGCACGGGAAGCAAAATTCGTGATGCTGACAGGGCAATAGTCCCATCACACAGCCTCCTTCAAGACTTTCTAAACAGATAACGCACCGCTTGGACCTTTTTTCTCTGGCCTTGTTAAAAGGATCTTTCTTCATTAAATATGAGCACCTATCTCCCTCCTTTGTTATGAATCTGGTTTCTTGTCTTTGTAGGCTAGTTTTCCATTTAAATTTATGAGTTTACTTCTAATTGGTAACCTGCGGCATGGCTAATTATAAATGGTTAGTGGCGGGGTTAATCCGAATTTCTGGCGCGGAAATGGCTTTTCCCCGAGAAGTTGAGGCCCTTGGAAAGGAGCTGCGCTCTGAAGAAAGAGTTGTTAGTGATTTTTTGCTTTGGTTAGTATTGAGTCGTTCTGGAGTGGGTTTCTTGATGATGCTAAGTGCTTCTTTGAACTCAGTGTTAATTAGTCCTTTGAAGTCAATGTAGTCTTCAGATGTTCCAGTTTTTGGGGGCTTGGGTGAGGACAACTCCAGAAGTCTGGGGGAGACCTGGGGTTTCAAAGGGTTTTTTTGGAGTCTGACTTTCTGGACTCCAGCTTTGTTTTCGAGTTCTTGGTTTTTTTGTCTGGTTTTTGAAAGCGAGTTAAGGATGTCTTGGCGGTTTTGTTTGAACCAGTTGAACTTCATAGCTTCGTAGTTTTTTTCTTGCTGGATTTTGGCATTTATGCTTTTGACGGCTTCTTGGTCTTTTTTAACGATTCGGGGGTCAAACACTATCTTAAGTTTGTCCTTAGGAAGGGAGTTGTACCTGCTGAAGCTTTGGACTTTCATAGTTAAAGGGTTACTTGAAGGGTCTTGGAAGGTTTGTTTGGGCAAACCAGGAGTTTCGGAGTAAGAGTGCTGGCTAGCTTTAGTTTGCAACTAAGTAAGTATTACTGAGAAGCGTTCTAGCTTGCGCCTAGCAAGGAGTTGTTGGGTGGACTCCTTTTTGGAAGGCTTAGGGTCGTACCTGTTGGGGAAGTGTACAGATGGATAACTATTTTGGTTTTTAAGTAGGTACTTAGAGAGCTTAGGGGAGGAGTGGCACAAAGAGTTGATTTTGTCGTTGTTCTGAAGGAAGTACTTGTAGTCTTTGGGTACAGTGGGTCTTCTGGGTTCTTCCCAAGGGTAAGGGTAGAGTTGGTTTTTAATGAACATTTTAGTTATTATTCAAAAGAAGGTTTGTATTCAGAGTTCCTGAGTTTTTCTTTGAATGACTCTAAGTGTTCTTGCTTAGCTACTATGTCAGTTCTGATTTCGTTGGTGTTTTGCTCGATGGTTTGCAAGTGGGTTTCTTGGTCTTCAAGTTGTTGTTTTAAAGACTCGATCTTTTGAGTTAAAGAAGACTGTTCGTTGTTGAGGTCTTTGATTTCACTTGCTAAGCGGGCAGCATCTTTGAACTGTTTGTTGGAAGCAGCTGTTTTTTTTTCGGCTTCTAAGCTAGGGAGTTTTACTTCGATTTCTCTTTTTTTGTCTTCAACTGAGCGGAGACTTTCTCGGAACTCTTCTAGTTCTTGTTTGGTGACTTCGTAGTACTCTTCGGCTTCTTTGAGCATGTCTTGTTTTTCTTTAAGCGAATTTTCGACTTCGTTGAGTTCCTGGATAAACTGTTCCCTGGACTCTTGGACTTGGGTGATGTTGTTGAGTTCTTCTTGAAGCATGTCTGAGCACTTCTGGATGTTCAGGACTTGTTCTGACTTGGAAGAAATGGTGTTTTCTTTTTGTTGGGTTTCTTGGAGGAACTCGGTTTCTTCCAAGTCTACTTGTTGGCTGTAGGTTTCTAGTTCTTGGGACTCTTCGTGGATTTTGGAGCTTTCTTGTTGGCAGCTTTGGAGTTCTTCTTGGAACTCTTCCATGTTTTCTTGGATTTCGTCTTGGGTGCTTTGGAGCTGGGTTCTGAGTTCTTCAGCTTGGGCTGTTTTTTGCTTTAGGAGTTTTTGGAGTTCCTCGATTTCTTTGTCGAGTTCTTGTAAGTTGGACTCTAGGGAGGTTTTGGTTTCTTGGAGGTTTTGTGTTTTTTGGTAAATGTTGGCTTCGAGTTGGGATTTCTTTTCTTCAACTGAGTCTTTTTGGGCAGAGATTTCTTGGCGTCTTTCTTGGATGAGTTCGCGTTGGCTTTCAATGGACTTGTGGTTTTCTTCTTTGAAAGACTCTAGCTCTGACTTGGCTTGTTCTAAGGACTCTTGTAAGTTAGTCATATGGGTTGAAGCTTTTTGGATTACTTCGTTGAGCCAGTTCTTTTGTTGCTCGTAAAGGTCGTTTTTTTGAGACTCAAGTTGGGAGTGCTTGGAAGAGTTGGAGGTTATTTGTTCTTGGGAAGCTTTTATGCTGGATGAGATTTCTAGTAGTGTTTCGTGGTGCTGTGCAGCTCCTTCGAAGTCTTCTTGTGAGGCTGCTTCGTCTTCGAGTTTTTCGGTTTCTTGTTTGAACTCTTCGAGTTGTTTGATTTCTTCGAACAAGTTTTGTTGTTGGGTTTTGATTGTTTCTTGTTCTTCAAGGATTCCGTCTATTTTGGTTTGGAATTCTTTAAACTTGGTTTGAATGAACTCTGAAAAGGAGTCTGGGTTGGAGTAAAGGGCTAGTTCTTTTTGTTCTTGTTCTTTTTGTTCTCTTTGTTCTTTTTCTTTGCGTTCTTTTTCTTCTTGTTCTTTCTTTTTGCGTTCTTCCATCAGTTTGGCAAACTTGTTTTTGGACTTGTCTGTGGGTTTGGTTTCCTGAGTAGGCTCTTTGAGGGTTTCAGCTTCCTTTGGCAGTTCCTTTAAGGGCTCATTAGGGTGTTCAGGCTCCTTAGGCTCCCTAGGTTCTTCCAAAGGCTTTTGAGTAGCTTCTGGTTCATAGTTAGAATTGCTTCTAGGTTTAAGGTTGGTGTTTCGGAAAAAAGACTTTTTAGACCGTATTTGGAAAGCCTTTTCCTCATCTTCGTCACACTCAAAACTAGCAACAGACTTAGTTTTGTAAGTTGGTTTAGAGTAGTCGGGTTCACTTGAGTTTTCTATAGAGGCAGAGTGGATAGTTAAGTTAGCAAAGGGGTCTTCTGGTTGGGTTGCAGAGTGTTCAAGGTTATGCTGAGGAGCAGTGTCTACCGGGGTTGGGTTATACTGAGGGACACTTATTGGTGTGGGAACAGGGGGTGGGGAGTACTCTGAACTCACTTCAGTTTTAGTCTGTGGCTTCTTAGGAGCGTTGGCTTTGACTGCCATTCCGGAGAACATGTTCATTTGGGGTTTAGTTGTAGTTTTGGGTTGTTTCTTTTCTTCTTTTTTTCCGAAAAAGTCTGAATAAGTCTTACTCTGAAGAAATGACATTGCAATTATAATGGCAAACCCAGTAGTGTATAGTTTGACTTATATCCTCAACAAGGTGTTCGACGGCACTCTTGAAAACGTCAACTCTGAACAGGTTGCTGTAGACCTTTTGGCAGGGAAACTCAGTGTAGAAAACATTCTGATAGGCAAAGAACTCAAACAAAGCACAATCCAAGTTAAAACTGGCAGAGTGGACAAGTTGCAAGCCACTATTCCTTGGGGAAAGCTTCTGACTGGGTACGAGTGCACTGTTGATTTAGAACTCGAAGGGGTTTTTCTTGAGTGTTGTTTGAATTCTAACTCAAGTTCAACTGAATCAAAAGACTTAAAAGAGGAAGTTTTAAACCAGTTTGAAGAAACTGCTGAGCGGAAAAAAGCAGTCTTTTCTAAACTGCTTGACTCTTTGCTGTGGCAAAAGTACTTTTCGGGGGAAATCATAGAAGTGATTCTAGCTAAACTCAGACTTACTCTCAAAAACATATCTGTGCACATATGCACTCCAGAAGACCAGTTTATAGTCAGCATAGAAGAAATCAGCCTTATTCCTACAAACGAGGAGTTTGAACCTCTTCTTAACTACTCAGAAGGACTCTGGAACAAGTTCAGCAACCTTATGATGAGCCTAAGACAAAAACACCCCTCAAGTCTTTTGAAAAGCACAGCTATTCAGTTCAAGCTGCTTTTGATCTCTGGAGTAAAGGTTGTCTGTCAAGGGTTAGAAGTGCTTAAACCCTTTGAAGTGAACTTTAAACTGTCTTTCAAGAACCTAAGGTGGATCATCGAAGCCCAAGATAAAATAGACGTTCAGGTAGACACTTGCTTTTCAGATTTAAAACTCCACCTAAACCTTAGTGTGGTTCAAGCAGTTAAAAAAGCACTTCAAGTATTTAAAGGTAAACAAACTAAAGACAAGTGGAGACTTGCCAGGCACAAAATAACCCAAAAAGTAAGAGCAAGGTCTTGGTGGTTCATGAGCAAAAAGCTTCTGTGGGAATCCTTATACAAAAAACTCTACAAAAAGTTTTACTTAGGAGAGCCCATCGAAGGAGTAATTCCTGCGTTACACTTTAAGTCAGAATGTCCCACAGAAATACTGGAGAAGTCTCTGTTGCAAGACCTTGAACGAAACATGTCTTTGCAAGAGATTCTTAGTCTGCGCGGAAAAGTCCGCAAAGAACTTGAACTAAAAACCATCAGCAGAACTAACCCCAACACTTACTTCGTAGAAGTTAAAGTCAAAACTTCTGCACTGCAAGTTTTGTTTTCAGAAGGAGACTTGGCTTTGCTGGACTTAAAGGTTTCTGAGAGTCTCTTCGTACAAAAGACTTTAAGCGCCACTGCTAAGCTCCAAGATGAGTATGAGTCTGAGTTTTCTGTAGACTTAAACTTAGGTTCTTTAGAAGTCAACCACCTTTCTGACAACATCTTTTACATGGACAAAGGCACTAAGGTGTGTTTGGACTTCTCAGCTAAAAGTCAACTTGTGTTGAAAAACATTGAGTTCCACGATAACAGGAAAGTCCAGTTCAGTGTTAAGGATTCCCAAATCAAGTTAGTGCCTTGCTTTTTGGAAAGGTTTTTTAAGCTTTGGGAAGAGATTCTCCCCGGACACAGAAAATCAGGCTACGAAAAAGAAATGAGATTCCTGGACTTGATTCAAAAGTTCCAGAGAATCAACTTAGTAGACTCAGCTGCTAAGTACAAAATACAAGGTCAAGTTTCACTGCTTAAACTGGTGTTCTTAGAAAAGACTTCAGAAGAAATAATTAGCTGCATTCGAAACGCAAAAGCAGAAGGCACTAGTGAAGACTTAGAAATCACTCTGGGAAAAGTAACTGCTGAGCACACAAGTAACCTTTTGCAAGCTTTGGACCTGAAGTTAAGAGTTCTGTGCCAGAAACAAGCAAGGCAACTACCTCAAAGCATTCAACTTCAAAACAACGAAACCATCACAGAGGTAGAAGAAAAGCCACTTGTACTCAGCTTAACTGGTCAAGAAATACACTGCAGTCTTCCTAAGAGCTCCCTTGCAGCAGTATGCAGACTTTCAGAAGTGCTAAAAGAACTAAGAACAGAGTCACACAGTGAAATCATTAGTTTAGACCTGAATTCTTACAGGTGCGTTTATGCTTCTTTACTTAAGACTCTGAGTTTCAGCGCTGAGTTTCAGAAACTCAAACTAGAACTGTTAGAAAACCTTTCCAAAGTCCAAGTAGACTTAAAAGAACTTTCTCTGGAACTCAGCAACTATTTTTTCGAAAGCTACATGGTGTGCAAGTTAAGCAGTGTAGAAGCAAAGGACTCTAAAGGAGTGATTTTTAGCTGCAAAGGCTTTAAAGGAATGCAAACAGCACTAGGAGGTACTTACAACAGTGGAGTAGTTGTTGTAGTTAAAAGTACTGACCCCCAATCACATGAGTTTAAAAACATCCTGCTTGAAACTGAAGTGTGCTTAGGAAAGGTAAAAGGCTGCTTTAAGTTAGAGTTGCTAAATGAGTGGTTGCAAACTGTAAAGGAGTGCCAGCCCAAACAAGAACCTGTGAAGAACAGTCACGCTCACCACTTGCTAGTTACTTCTAAGTTGATATTTCACTCTGAAACTATTAAATTCAAGTTGGGCATTGGGGGAAAAGATCTTTGGATTGTTAAAGCTAGTGACCTAATAGGGACTTGCGACCAATACTGTGAAAAACTACAGTTGAGGCTAAGGTGCTTGGACTTTTCTATGGTTGACTTTTCTAAACTCAAACTGGTTTGGCCCGACAGAGCTCAAGCTCCTTTAGACCTTAACTACGAAACTGACTCTTTAAATTCAGTTCTGCAGCTAAGACTGAGTTACTTGAAACTTAAGTTTCTGCAAAAAGTAGTGACTGAGTTAAACTTTTACTTCAACTACGAACTAAGAAAAGTGCTTGGAACCAGTCAAGAAAACAAAGGACTTATGGACATTAGTGTGCTGCTAAACGAAGCCCAAATAGTTATTCCGAGGAACTCAAGTTCTTCTGAAAGCTTCGTTGCAGAAGTTGGAAACATACTAGTCACTAACAACCCCATGAGTGAGTTTGCATCTACAGGGATTTTTGAGTTCGAAAAAGACTTTTCTAGAGCTGCTTTTGACCAAAAAACTTATTGCCATCCAAGACTCGACCAAAAACTAAGGTCAAAACTCAAAATCTGGAAAAAAAGGGAGGAGCCCCCTGCCTTGGAGATTCCAGTTTCGGAAATCAAACAATCCAACTTTAAACTGCTGAAGAACTTTCGGATTTACTACTACAATCCTACTGAAAAAACTTGTGAATTTAACTCTCCAGCTAAGCAAGCAAAGCCCTTTAGTTTAGGAGTTATTCACGAAGACCTGCCTTCAGGACTCAAGCCACTAGTGCCTTTTTCTCCAGTTTTAGAAAACTCGCCTAGTGCAGAGTCTTCGGAAGACTCACAACTAAACTGCAGAGAAGTAGTTCTTGAAGTACTGACGGACAGAATGCTTGTGAACTGCAGCAACATTACTTTAAAGGACTGTTTTTCTTACATAGTTCCTAGAGACTTCCACCTTCAAGTTGAAATAGACTACGAGTACCCTCAAGTCATCTCTGTAAAAGTAGCAGAAACTCTATACTTAAGTTTATTCATGAAGCACTACAACCTGCTGCTTAAAATCTTTTTTGAGAACTTTTACGAAACTCCTTCTTGGAACCCTTTTCAGGTTTACGTGCTTAACGAAGACATTTACCAAAGGGTCCGCTTTGGTGTGCCTAAACTCGAACTTGAAATAATTGAGTCCTTGGAAAACTCAAAAGACCATTACTTAAACGAAAAACTAACCAAAGAGCATTCCTTAGCCAAAATCACTTTAGAAGAAATCTACTTAGAAATCGGGTTTAGAAACAACTTTTCTAAAGAAATCAGTTTAGAAACCAAAGCAATTCAGGTACTAGACGAAAGACCAACTAGCTTACTAAAAGAGCACACTCCCCTTAGTAGCTTTGCTCAGGCCCAAAAAAGCATTCAACTTTACATGGTAATTGAAGAGTCTAGAGCCCTGCAAGTTACCTTATCAAGCATCCATTTAGTAGTTATTCCTGACTTTTTTAATCAGCTTCTGAACTTTTTCCAGTGTCCTTTTAACGAAAGCTTGTTTCCTATGAGTGAAGACTTTGCTACCGAAAACTATACTCCGCCTGACCTTAAAGTTTCTTTTAACTGCTTTGAAGTGTCAGTTCTCTTTTTGAGTTCTTTTGAAAGTAAACTGGATCCAGCTTTAATGGTTGACTTAGAATTGCAAGGAAACTTTGCCCAAGAAGACAACTGCTGGACAGGACCCGGAACCCAAAGCATAGACTTGAAACTAAACCTTGAAAACGCAGTATTTGTCACTCCCAACACCAACTTTGTTGAACTCAGGAACAGACAACCCGTTCTGGAGTACCTTGGCTTTGATTTGAAATACTGCTTTTACAAGCCCATTGAAGGAAGCCCTTGCACTCAAGTTAACTTAAGGATGCCAAACCCAGTTAAGTTCCACCTAAGTTTAGGGTCAGTCCAAACACTTAAAGAAGTTTCAGAGTTGCTTTCACAAAACAGCATTGAAAGTCCTAGGCCCCCAGAAGAAGTTTTGCTTGAAGAAGACCAGAAGTTTGCCTTGAGTGTAAGTTTTTACAACTTTTGTGTGGAAATGAAAAACGAAATGATGCACCCAATATTCCAAGTGAATTTTTTAGAAGTTTTAGGAGGTTATCAGGTTGGAACCATTTCAGACATTGAAAGCCAAAAAGGCAAAGAAGGACAGTGCTTCGTTATGGTAGGAGTGAACCACTTCAACGAAAGACTAAGCTCCTGGGAGCCCCTTATTGAAGAAATCGGCTTAGAATTTAGTTACTCCTCGCAGTCCGATCAGTCCTTAATTGCTGTGAAGCAAACCCGCAACTCTTTCCAAGTCAACATTACTTATGCTTTGGTAGACACTCTAAGCTACATATACAAAACCTTCAACAACCTAGAAGACTCCTTCAACAGGCACTGGGTAAGTGAAAACCCTTACTGCTTGCACAACCAAACAGGGTTGCCAGTTAGAGTCCAAGTGAAGCAAGACACCCAAAGCCTAACTTACGAATTAGAAGACGAAGAAAAAAGGTTTATAGACGAGTTACACAGAACACTCAATGTTGTTAAGTTCAAACGAAAAAAACTAGATGTTGAAGTCAACCCTTCAGAAGCTGGACTTAGACCGCGCATGTTTTCCTCAGTTAAGTTCCAAAAAATCCAAGGTATTGAAATGGACACTCCTAACCTTCACCTGATTCCCCTTGAACAAGTTAACAGAAAGTTTAAGTACCCAATGAGTTTCCAGACACAACCCACTGACATTTCAGTTAAAACTTGTTGTTGGTGTCCTAAAACCAAACCTAACTCTGCCAACTTAGAGTCTAATTTTGACTCTGAGTACCACAATATGACTCTGTTGGTTACTGAAATCCAGTGGAACCACCAAGATGCCCAAAAGTACATTAACATTCGCTCCTCAATTACTCTCCACAACAACCTTAACATTCCCCTTGAAGTAGTGTTTACTCGCAACTCCAACATGAACAACTTCCTCAAACAAACCCAACTTCCAGTTAAAGACAGTTTGCCAGTGCCTTTGCTAGCGCTTGCAAAAGGCCAGATGTTTCTGCGTCCAGAAGAGGGTAACTACGACCTTTCAGAAATCATTACAGAAGTTAACCAAGACTTAACGCCCAACACCAGTTCCAACCTAATGCTTTCAGGGTGGCAAGGCATAGTTGACAAGCACTTGTTGTCTGAAATACTGTTTCCAAATGAGTTACTGACTTACAGGTGCTTCTTAGAATTCATTCCACTTTGCTGCAACTTAAAAGACAACTCTGAAACAAAACCAGTTTACTTTGCTTTGTTTGTAAAGGAACTAGACTCTAAGTCCCACTTAAGACTCTCAACAGAGTCTTTCCAAGAAGAAACTGAGCGCCAAGAGCAAACTGAAGAAATAAGGCAAATTCAGTTAGTTCTGACTCCAATAATTAGCTTTACAAACACTACTTCTAGAGTGTGCTACATCAAAATGTGGAGTAGTGTTGAAGAGGAACCCCACCACTTAGAAAAAATACACCAAGGAGAAACCAAGCCTTTCTGCTCAATTCCTTTTTTCGACAAAAAACTGCAACTAAAACTCCGCATTCCTGGTTGTGACTTAACTAAAAAACTAACTGTGAACCTTCTTGAAATTGAAAAGAAACACAAAATCTCTATAAGAGTTAACGAACAAGGCCAAGAAAGCAATTACTTCCACTTGTGGATCAAAATATCCAAAGACGACTTTAAGTGCTGGAGGTTCAACCTTTACGTGCCTTTTTGGATCATAAACAAAACTGAACTTAACCTTAAGTACGCTGAACCACTTTTAATGAAGCGCAACAAAATTAGAAAAGAACTCAACGAAGAAGAAGACGCCCCAGTTATGCAGTACGAAGAAGAGTCTAAAAACTCCCCTTTGCAAGAAGTCTTTGAAGAAAACAGTTTAATGCTCAAAAAGAACTGGACTTGCATGTCTGGAACTGAACCTTCTGACTGGAAAAAGATCAAACCTTTCGACACCTCTAAACAAATGAGCAAACTCAAAGTAGCAATATCTAACGAGAATGACGAACTAGAATCTAGCTGGTCACAGAACTTTTCCCTAACTAACACTGGAACCTCTGGAGAAGTAAACATCACCCACCACTCAGGTTCCAGGTATGACTTAGGAGTTACTATAGAAAAAGGAATAGGAGTGTTCCAACTCACCAATATAGTAACCTTTTACCCCAGGTACATCCTTAAAAACCAGTACTCTTTAGGGCTTAATGTGCGCCAAGTTGACTCGGAGAACTACACCTTTATAAACGTTAACTCTGAAAAGCACTTTTACTGGGGTTCCAACAAAGGACCTTTCTACGTTGAAATTGCAGCCATGGTGGGGTCCCACGACGCTCCAAAAAAGTGGTCAGGGGCCTTTCCCATAAACGAGTTGGGAGAGTACTTTGTGAAGATTCCACTAGATCACGTGTTCCAACAGTCCGAAGAAGTAGTTCAGGTGTCTGTAGTTTCTAGTGACCCTATCTTTATCGTGCAGTTCATGAACAGGAGTTCAGAAACCCTTCCTTACAAACTTGAAAACCACACTGCCCACAACATCAAGTACCAGCAAAACTACTCAAAAGCTACTCAGCGGCGTCTTAAGCCTAGGACCTTCCAGGGTCCCTACAGTGAGTACTTTACTTGGGACGAAGAAGTTGCCCCGCATGAACTCAGAGTAACTATTGAGAGCTCCACTGGAGTGTTTAGTTTCGAAGACATCAAAGTTTACTCGCCTTTAAGAATTGACGAAGACAAGTGGAAAGAGTCACTTATGAACGAAATCAAAAAAGAAGGAGTGCTCAAAGTAAAGTCACACCGCATCCAAAGATACAAGTACAGAAAAGTGCAACTCTGCCAAAACTGGCTTTTTGTAGAGGGAAAGAAACCTGTAAACCTAGAGTTCCTCTGCACAAAGGTGTACATGAAGCCCGAAAAACTAGCTATAGAGTCCTGCAACACTCACTATTACATCAAAGCTGAGTCCAGAGAAGAGCTTCAAGAGTGGTGCAAAGACATTGAAAACGCACGCAACGAAGAACTCCCCAGTCCACAACAACAAGTGTACGTGCAAGTAGAGCTTAAAGGCTCCACTCAAATCATGAAGTTCCTTGACTGGAAACCAGACAAGTACTCCGAAAAACACGAAGAAAACTGCAAGCAAAAACACTTTATGCTGGAAAACCCAGAAGAAACCCCCAAAGACACCTCTAGGTTGTTCATAAGTCTGGACATAGGCATCTCCTTAATAGACTTCCACCCCCAAGAAGTAGTTTACATGCAGTTCAAAGAAGTAATTGCTCAGTTTGGGTCCCGCGAGGACAGAACTAAGACTTGGTTCTTAAGCGTTGTTGACATGGAAGCAGCTAACCAGCACCCAAGTACCCAAGTTCCTGTGTTGCTAGTTCCTTACTCTTTGCAATCCTCCAAAAAAGCACACTCGTTGCTATTTTCTATGATTCGAGAAAACTCAAAAGAAATCGACAAGATCCAAACCCTCCAGTTCAACTTAGCTCCAATGAACATCCAACTTGACGAAAGCATCATTGAAAACTTACTTCAGTTTTTCTTGTTTGCCAAACACAGTTTTGAGTCCGAGTCCCAAGAACTCACACTTAAAAAAGACAGTCCTATTTCTCCCTTAACAGTAGCTTTTAACGACAACTTTTCAATGCTCCAAAAAGTCCGCACTTCCAATATAGACGACACTGACGTTGACATCTTGACAGGCAAAAGAGTTTTTATCCAAGAAATCATAATTGACCCTTTGGAGTTCTGCATCACCTTAGACAAAGACGGCATTAAAAGAAAAACCAAACGCAACGTTGTGAACATGCTTACTGACTTAGGTCTGGCACTCACTTCTATTGAAGCCACTGAAATCAGGATTTCTGGTTACCGCATGAAAAACTTACTTCAGCCCCGCGCTCAGTTCTTCAAGTCAGTAGCTAGTCACTACAAAGCCAACGCTATTCGAGAACTCTACAAAATAGTAGGTTCTGTAGAGTTGCTGGGCAACCCTGCAATGCTAATAGGGTCTTTGAGGGCTGGGTTTAAAGAGATGTTTTTTGACCCAATGGTGGTGCTGTTTAAGAAACCCAAAGACTTCATAAGTGCCATTAAGCAAGGAGCTGTAGGGCTTATTAGGCACACTTTTTACGGACTGTTCAAAAGTGCAGGGACTTTCACTAAAGGAATTGGAAAAGCTATTACTTCATTTACTTTTGACTCTAAGTTTAAGTCTGGACTCAAAAACATGCGGCCTCGGAAAAGAAGCTGGGCAGAGTACACTGGGAACTGTTTTAAAAAGTTAGCTTTTGGGTTTTTTAAAGGAGTTACTGGGATAGTTTCAATGCCTTACAGAGGTGCAAGGAGAGAAGGCTTTTTGGGGTTTTTGAAAGGCTTGGGAAGAGGCCTCATAGGTGTACTGGCTAAGCCTGTAGCTGGAATGGCAAGTTCGATCAGTGATGTCTTTTTTGCCTTCAGTAACTTTGCAAAGGGCAGACATAGCACAAGGTTTTTCGAACGAACTCGGTACCCCAGGCCTTTTTTCAAGGACAAGCTGCTGAGGCCCTACGACCCTGTAAGTGCTAAGGGGCAGTTCTTTTTGAGGAACAACTTTGACTACTACAGCGACCAGAAGATTCTGTTTCTGGCTGAACTTAAGAAAAGGACCATTATAGTTTCTAAAGCAGGACTGTTTGTGCTCAGGAACAAAGACTACAAAGGAGTCAAGGTGCTTTGGAGAACTAGAGAGAACTGGTTGCAGCAAGTTAACCGTAACCAAATCTTAGTTAGGCAAAGAGAAAGGTGCCAAAACACTCATCTGCTAAAAGACTGTATGGTCAGAGTCCACCTCAACAGGTCTGAAGTTTATGATGTCCAGATCCAAATCCACGACTTGACCTACGAACAGTTTGAAACTTTAGAAAGGGTCATTATGAAAGCTATTAACTAATCACTTGATGTTTCTGTGTTTTCTGGCTGTTTTGCGGACTTTAAGGTTCTTTTGTTGTTTGGGGATTTTGTTTTGTCTTTTTTCTTTTTTGTCTTCTTTGACCTTAAGTTTCCTTTCAAGTTTAGTCATTCCAGTGTAGATAACATCCCCTATAGCCTTCTTAGGTTGCTCTTCTTCTTCTTCAGAGCTTTCAGAGTCTACTTCTTCTTGGTCTTTGATTCCTGTGAGCTTTCCAAACAGTTCGGGTCTCTGGGAAGCCTCTTCATCTAAGTCAATTTCTTGAAGCGTTCTTGGAATGTAGATCTCTTTGAAGACTTCGTCTCCTATTGAGTCTTGGAACTCCAAAGCTTGGACCCACCTTTCTTCCCAGGAGACTTCTGTGAGGTCCGTGATAAAGTGAAATAACGCCTGTACACTCAGGATTTCTGCTCCTTGTTTTTGGAAAAAAGAGTTTATGTTGGCACAGTCTCTTCTTAAAAAGTAAAGTGCGTGGGGGTGGTCGTGCTCCACAGACTGTGAAACGTCTATCACGTGCACTGTGTCTTGGTGGTACAACAAGTTGTACTCACTGAAGTCAGCGTGGACTAAGTGGCAGTTTTGGTAGAGCTTTCTGAGGAGTTCAGCTGTTTGCTTGTAGAACTCCTGAACTCGGTCTCCAAAAACTACGTCTTTGAGTCTGGGAGCAGCATCTCCGTTTAGGCCCAAAAACTTCATTAACAGCACGTTTTGCTTAACTAGAAGGGGTTCAGGCGAAGGAATTCCTTCTGAGTTAAGTCGTTTCAAGTTGCGCATTTCTTTTTCAGCCCACATTTTAACCATGCGTCTGGGGTTGTGTTTGCTGTAGCCTTTTCGGAACCTAAACTCGCCTTCGACGTACCTGTTTCTGTCCTTGAACACAAGAATAGAAGTTTTGTAAATCTTCAAAGCAAACTCTTGGTTCTCGGAGTCAACTGCGTAGTAAACATTGGCTTCTTTGCCAGCAGACACACACCCAAATATTTGGCTGATCTTTTCGGTGTTGATCATTTTGTACAGAATCAAGCGAGTTCTGGAGTCAAGCACTAACTCTACAGTGGCTCTGTCGCTTTTGTCTTTGACTCTAATTCGGGAAGCTTCTTGGCGTTTTTCAATGGTTTTGAGTGAGTTGACTATGTTGTTGGGCAGAGCAGCTTGGGCTTTTTTAAGCATAGCTTCGTTAATTTTGGTTGAGTGTTTGGCCTCTAAAGCAATGTGTTTGGGTGCTTTAAAAGTTTTGAAGTCGAAGTCGTGGTCTTTTGAGTACTCTTCGTAGTCTGACATATTATAATTATTCCTTAGATAATTGCTTTTTTATTCGGTAAACTAAGTAGTTCTTGAAGAGTTCAAAGGGCGAGTAGTCAGGGGTTTCTTGGGTGGCTGAGTAACTTTCAATGGTGTCTTTGTGGAAGCGTCTGTGCATGAACCAAGCAAAAGAACTCAAGAATATAACTCCTTGGCACCCCAGCACAAAGCGACTCAAACCTTCTTTCCTGCTCCTAAGTCCCATTTATCAATAAAATGGGAGCTCTGTTTTCACAGGAAGAAGAAAATATCTTCAAGTTCGAAATCCAAGATACTGGCAAAAAACTAGAAGGCAGGGAAGACGTTGAACCCGAAATCGCCAAGTTGCTTCAACAACAGGAAAACCTCACCGAAGTCACCCTTTCGGGAAATTCCTACGGAGTGGAGGCTTGCGCAGCTATTGGAGACACCCTTAAAGGGTGCGGCAACCTTGAAATTGCCAACTTCGGAGACTTGTTTACAGGCAGACTTAGAGAAGAAGTAGTTAACTCTATGACAAGGATCAGTTCAGGGTTAATGCAGTGCAGCAAACTCCAAGTCTTAAGTTTGCGAGACAATGCCTTTGGACCTGACGGAGTCAACTCTTTTTCAGAGTTGCTAGAAAACTGCGTTTCTTTAAAAGAACTTGAGGTCACAAACTGCGGATTAGGTCCCCGAGGCGGAGAACTCATTGCCAACTCTTTGATGAAGTGCGAAAACCTAAAGTTGGAAGTGTTCAGCGCAGGCAGAGACCGACTGGAAGACCCAGGAATTACAGCTCTGTCCTCAGCTTTCCAAAAGATGGGAAGTCTCAGAAAGATCAGCGTTCCACAAAACGGCATCAAGACCCAAGGAATGGTAGCTCTTTTCAACAGCTTAGCTAACAACGAGCTCATGCAAATGATCGATGTAAACGACAACGTAGTCAACGAAGAAGAATCCCATTCAGCTGTTGCAGCTTGCGTACAAAAACTCAACTACTTGTGCAGTCTGAACTTAGGAGACACACTTTTGGGAGATGAGGGTGCCACTGCTGTTTTAGAGTCGCTCTTAGGAACTAACCCCCACATAAGGCAGTTGACTCTTTCTTACAACGACTTAGAAGACTCTCAGATACTAGACAGAGTCTCTGAACTCCTCAAAGAAAGGTCTGACTTAGAGTTTGTGGACTTGAAGGGCAACGAGTTTGCTTCTGGTTCCATAAACAAGCTCAGCGAGATTGCTTCAGACCTAGACAGAGAAGTTGAGTTGCTACTCCAAAGTGACGATGAAGAAGATTAATAGTTAATTATTTCTAGTCTTAGGGAGCCAAGGGACTATTCTAGAAGTGGTTTGTTGGTACTCTTTGTAGTTTTCGTACTTGGAAGCTGTGAGTTTCTCAGTCAAGTTAGTTGAGCGGTGCAACAAGTAAGTTAGAGAAGCTGCTCCTACATAAGAAATGTTAACTGAGCGGGTAAACAAACACAAACTCCACCATATTCCTAGTTCTCCGAAAAAGTTGGGGTGTCTGGAGTACCTAAAAAGTCCAGTTGTTCTGAACCCAGTATCATAAGGGGGTTCTGGCTTAATGTTGTTGTTGATGAAATAGTACTTTTTGGTTTGGAAACTATGCTGTTGTTCATCAGCAACCACTTCGAGTAAAAGAAAACTTACCAAAAGAAAAGTGGGCACTATATCCCAGGAATCCAAGTCACCTTCAGGTGAGTAGTACACTGGAAGCATCATCAGTAACTCAGCTAAGTTGCAAAGCAAGCACATAAAAGTAATGGTGAAGATATGCCACTGCAAAGAGGAAGTGAACCTTTCCCTCACAACTTTCCACCTGTGGTCCTCCACTCCATGGAAGAGTCCTCTTCGGTTGAGGTAGTTAGCCAGTCGCACTCCCCATATTGATATCAGAAGCAGAATCAGCCACCCCCTAGTTCCTTCTCTCTTAAGCACAGTTGCATACAAAATCGGCGAGAGCGTCCAAATTTCATCGACGTGGGAATAGTTGCCTGTGTAAACACACCTGCAGTAAGACATGAACATTTGGTACACACAAATCAGCACAGCCTTTTCCAAGGGACTCCAAGACAACCCTGCACACAGACCCAAAGGCACAAACACTAAAGCTGTTCTAGCAACTACTTCTTTGGAAATCATTTTTATTCTAGAAGTAGGTCAGTATTATAGAAGCATAAATGTCAGAAGAAGAAACTAAAAGAAAGTCTAATAAATTCATAAGGAACTTTATAGTCAAAAAACTAACCCAGTACCTAGGCAAGTACCTAAGTGACATCAAAGAAACAGACATAGAAGCCAAACTAGGCACCAGCAGTTCAGTTCTGACTTGGTACAACATCCAACTCCGCAAAGACGCTTTGGCAGAACTCAGACTTCCTGTCCACGTGCACCACACCTCCAATGTGGACAAACTCACCTGCAACTTGCACTTGAGCTTCCACAAAAGCACTTTTAACGTTTACGTAAAAGGAGTTAGGGCCTTTGTGAGTCCTGAAAGACACGAATGGACTCGGGAGCAGTGGCGCGAGTACAAGTCTAAAACTCTTGAAGAGTGGGAAAAAACCCAACAAAACACCTTCCAAGAAAAGAACTCCAAAGAAAGGTTCCAACGCATCAAGCACATGCTTATGAAAAACACCAACCTTAAAATAGAAGACTTCCTTCTTTACTTTGACGACTCTGAAGCCCTAGGCTACCCCTGCCGCGCACGCATTTACGCACAGGAACTCAAAGTGGACACTACTAACGAAAACTGGGTAAAAGCTTACTCATCCACTTACGAATTCACTTACAGGAAAATGGAAATACTTAACTTTTCTGTTGCACTTATCTGTGAAAAGGACTTTAGAAGCACCACTCACTTTAGCGAAAGGTTCTACGTAATTAGGCCTTGCAAAATCACAGTGAAGTACAAAGTCAACCACGTGCAAGTCCCAGAAGCACCTGAGTTCTCTGTGAAAATAGAAATAAACGACATTTCAGTGAGCTTAAACGAACTGCAGTACCACTTTGTAATGGGACTCCTCAACTTAATTGGACACAAAAACAACTACAACACCTACGAAGAACTGCGCCCAGCGGAAAGGATCAGTGGCAACGAAAAGGACTGGTGGCAGTACCTGATCAAGTCTGCTAAAAAGGACCTTAAACTAAACATTCCTAGTTTGATTGAAATGAAAATCCAAAGAGACAAGTACGTTGACCACTACAAGCGCAAACAAAACATAATCCACGCACCTTGGCTGAAACACATTGACGAAAACGGAGAAAGGTTCATCAGGAACTTTGAAGAAGTTCACACTCTGAACGACATCATCAAGTTCAGAACTCTTGCACTCTACCAACTCCGTATAGAAGCCATGAGCTTCGTAAAGGCTAGAGGAAACGTTTTGGGAAGGACCCATTTAGGAGACCTTTGGGACTACTACTTAAACGACTTCCAAAGCTTGCTAGGCGACCCATACGAGCAAGTTGCTTATGAAAGAGAAATTGAACTTACTAGCAAAGAAAAAGACGAACTTAACTGTTTACTGAACATGGACCAGTTGGGAATGGTTAATTCCTACTTGAATGGTCTGAGCACTAACCGCAACGACCTGAAAGTCCAGGTTGCTTTGGAGGTCTCCAACTTTAGCTTTTACTTGCAGTCAGTCCGAGGAACAAACTATTTCCCGCAGCCAGTTTTCAAAAGGGAGCCCCTTTGTGACTTTGCCCCAATAAGGCCTAAGCACTTGTACCGTTCCTCAGAACTTCCAGACTTAGAAAGCTATGAGGAAGTCTTTGAAGTAATAAAGGCAGGAGCAGACGGAAGGGCTTTTGACCCCAGAGCTGTGCAAGAGCATACATTACTGATGCTTAACGTGTCAAAAGTCACTGGAAAGTTCACAGTCCTGAGGGACAAGCAAGTATACACTGAAGTTCCACTTGAAGTAAAGAACTACAACTTCTTCGACCCTTTAGCTCTGAGTTTGGGATTTAACATGCAGAACTTCCAAAAGTTTTATGGGTACAAAAACAGCAACATTATAGAAGACATTGTAGAACAAGGACTTAAAGACCTCAACAGAGCACACGCACTTAGGTTCTACGCCCAAGAAGCAAACCTGCTTCCTGAAGTTGAGTTTCTGATTCACTTTAAAGAAATTCTTGAAGTTAAAAAGTCCAGACTGTGTATTTGCGGACTAGAGATAGAAACTCCTCAGGAACTCCTCGAAAGCATTTCTAACGAAGAAAGCTTTATGTTTATGGGTTTGCCTCAAAGAACCCTTGCTGAACTTAAATCAGGGAACTTAGTTAAGAACTTCGAGCAGGTCTACAGACAAGTTATCAATCACATGCAAACTGAAGTCTTGCCTTACTTTTTAAGGGCTAACATGAGGTGGCTGACTAAGAACTCTTCTTACAAAGAAGAAAAAAACTTAAAAGCTGTGACTTTGAAGTTCGGACTAAAAGGACTGGACAGTCCTTTGCACGCAGAGTTTGTAGAGAGAACTTGGAAGCGCAGAGAAGAAAGACCCCAGGCATTTAAACCTAAGCACAAACTAGAAGTAACTGCTAAGCAAGACATAGACATAGGAGTCACTACAGAAACCCTAGTCAAGATCTTCCAGTGGACAACCAATCCTCCCACTGGGAAGTTCAACGGAACCCATTTCCACTCTGGGTTTTTGAAAACACTCCAGTCGCCCAAGCAGTTCTCAGTTGTTTACCAACTGCTTAAAAACGCCAAAAAGTCGCCTTCTTTTATTTTCCACTTGCTAAAAGACGCTCTGAACAAAAACAAATTCGCTAACTTTGAAGTTAAGGTCCACTGTTTGCGTTTTTTTGTGATTGACTGGAACTTGCTTGACTACAAAAAGGAAGAGTTTGAAGTGACAGTGGAACTTAGAAACATCTACTGTTCAAGTGAGTCTAAAGGTAGCAGTTACCAGAACCAAGACTTCTTTGCTAACTCTTCGGACAAAAAAGAACTCTTTTACTCAGTCACTCAAGTCCGAATAGCTAACTTAAGTGTGAAGACAGAAAACACATTGATGCTTGACACAGCCTTGAACCTTAAACTCCAAACAGGGCTAATCAAACAACACCCACGTCTTCGAGAAGTTGTTTTGGACTGCAGCTTTCCTTACTTGAAACTAAACGTAGTGAAAGAGTTAGTGACTCTTTTAGGACTCTTGTCCAGAATAGAAGTCCCTCAAACGTTTTCTGAGTACTCTGAAAGCCAACTAGAAACTATCAGAATGCAAGAGTTTGTCTTTGAAGCCAACAAAAGAACTCTGAAAGAAAACCTAGAGTACCTCCACAACCACCACTACGTAGTTAGGAATGCAAAGTACTGCAAGCACTGCTTGTTAGCTTACCGGAAGTTCCAGAAAGTGATTCATTTTTCAGTTGGCGAAAGGAACTCTAGTCACGAACTTATAGAAATCAGAGTTTTTGGCGACTCTTTGAGCAGAAAGCCTTTTATAGAACTCAAGTCCTTTTTTGTTTTTGGGCACTATGAAGAAAAGGTCTTCAGAAAAGACTTAAGGATATACACAACTGCTGTGTATGCAGGCAAACCTGAAGGTTTCTTTCTAGAAGTTATTCCTAGTGAGCTTGAAAGCACCCCGGTTTTAGGAGTCAACGAAGCATCCAGTGCTTCAGTTAGAAGTTTGGGAATAAATCAACAGAACTCTGCCCCACTGTTCTTAGTTGTGAATATGAAGCAAAAAAACAACTTAGAAATATTTGACATCCAGAACTGGCTAAGTGACTTCGAAGGAATTAACATCCACATTTCAAAGGTTTCACTTATGGTCCTTGAAAGTTTTGAAGACTCTGGACTAGCTCAGGCAGCACTTTACCTTTCAAGCATCATTGAACTGCTTAACTTCTACAGAAAGCACATAGTCTCCCCAGTGCCTAACTTAAGAACTCCTAACAGTTGTCCGCTAAACTTCACTCTTGATCTTATAGACTTTAGACTTGAACTCCAAAAAGTAGCTTACTTAGAAGTTTCTGGAGTTTCTTTGCACAGGGAACCCGACTTAGCAGAACCTCAAAAGCACTCCCAAGACTCTTCTTTAGAAAGGATTAAAACTAAGCTGCACTTAAGCTGCAAAAGGATCGAAGCCAGGGTAGAAGAAGTGTGGGGAGGTCTTTATAAAATAAACTTAGTTGGCAAAACTACCTTTGAACAAGTCAAGCAAATAGTGGACTCTGTAGAGTACTTTGGGTACGTGCGCAAGATTACAAACAAACTGAAACTCAACATCGAAAGACTTCAGTTTTACAAAGAACACAAGAACTTCTTAGTTAGTCCTTGCGACAACAATCTAGAACTGAGTTCTGCAGACTGGTTTTTGAAAGTGAAGACTCTAGAAACCTCTAAAAACTTCACTGAAACTCACTCAGAAACCAAAAAACTCTGGACGGTGCTTTTCAACAAAACTGGAGTTTTAGCTGAAAGCTCTATAATCAAAGAACTTGTACAAAACTTAAGTTACTTTTTCACTGGAAAGCTTTTGAAAACTGAGTTTGGGACTTCAATAGCTAGGAACCCCAAAATAGAGTTTTTGGAGTCAAGGAACTTCAACATCAGGATTCCCAAAGCTATTCTGAACTTGACTTACAAAGGAGTCTTTATCAGCCAAGCTAGAATTGAAGGCTTGGACTTAGAAGTCCTCAAAGAAAAAAACCAAGACTACGATAAACTTTACTTACTAGTGGACTCTTTAGAGTACCTGCACGAGAACTCACTCCACAAGGACACTCTTCTAAGCACTAAACACAAAAAAGGCATAAAAGTCAACGCTGAGTACGACTCTTCCACAAAAGAACTGCTTGTTAAAGTCAACAACGCACAAATATTCTTTGTAAACAAAATGATTAGGGAAATACAGGGCTTTTTAGAAGTAGTTTCAAACGAACCTAGCTCTGAAAAAGAACAAAAACGCCTTTTTTTAGTTTTGCAACTCAAAAACACCAAAATTATCCTTCCCAAAACTTCCTATGACGCTGACTTTGTGTGCTTGGACTTAAAAACTGCAGAAATTAAACTCCACCAAGACCAAACTACCTGGGAAGTTCCCGAAGCACTCAAAAAACCTTTAAAGACCCAAAAACTAGAAGTGCCTGTGCAACACTCTGGAGTCACAAAAAGACTCCCAGTCACTAAAGTCCAAGCACTTCTGAACTGTGTAAAAGCCAGCATGCAAGTAAGCCAAACACAAGTGACACTAGGAGAAGTAGGAGTGCTCCACCTAAACTGCAGTGTACCTACAACACCCAACTTAGCTGAAACCAAGTGGGAACTCAAAAACCAACTTGGCCTAACCTTTCAAGAAGCCAAACTCAAAACCTCAGTAGGAAGGATTCTACAGATGCAGCAAATGATTGAGTCTAACGTAGACGAAGAAGAAGCTATATTCAATAAGTCCAAGTCTGTCTGGAAAAACACCAAAATGCACTTTGAAGTAAAGAAATCCCAAGTCACAGTGAAGAAGTGGATTACTTTGCCGAAAGAAAACTCAGAAAGGTCCAAGGAAACTCGGAACTTCATCGGTTGATCCCGAACAAAAACTTAAATGTCTTCTTTTAAGTGTTAAATAATGTCAGAAGGACTTATACAAGTTGTGAGCATAGGGTGGGTGTTTCTCGCCCTTCCAGGACTAAGTCTTTTGGAAGCTGCTTCTTGCAGAAGTGGTTCTTCTCAAGCTATACTTTTGAAAAACTGGGTGCAAATAGGTGCAGGGTTCATTTTGTGGTGGCTGCTTGGGTACGGATTTGCCTTTGGAGAGGTGGATAAAGGGTTCATTGGAACGCAGTACTTCGCAGGAAATGACTGGGAAGGCACAGAGCACTACATAAAAGCAGTGCTTTACGGACTGCTGGGGTTGATCTCCCTTCTGATAGTTAACATTGGCTTGCTTGAGAGACTCAACTGGTGGGGTTCTATAGCGTTTTCAGTGGTTAACTTGGCTTGGATTTACCCCGTAGCTCTGGCCTGGGTAAGCGAAGGGTGGCTTCAAGAACTTGACTTCATTAACAGAGGAGCTACCTCGACGCTTTACGTTTTGTCAGCAGCACTGGTTATTCCTGCGCTGTGGTTTGTCAAATACAGAGTTGGTGTGGAGCCTGGGACAATGCCCCTTCCCAACAACAACGTACTGGTAGTTCTGGGAACTTTGCTTACTTGGCTTGCCATACTAGGCATAAACTACTCAGAAGCTGAAACTATTGAACAAGTAGGAGTGGCTTTGTGGAACAGCTTTTTAGCAGGAGGTGCAAGTGCAGCGTTTTCGTGTTTACTCGTTCTGTTTATGAAGCATGACATGTACGAAATCTGGATGGCACTGCTCAAAGGGTTCCTGGGAGGCCTGGTTGCTGTGTCTTCAGTAGCAACTAACTGTGAGCCTTACGAAGCGTTTATTGTAGGAACGGTTTCGGGACTGGTGTTTGCACCCACTCTGAAATTTGTGAAGAAACTAAAGTGGGTAGACGACGGCCACGACACAATAGCTACTTTCTTCATTCCAGGAATGCTAGGAGTATTGCTTGCAGGAGTCTTTGACAAGGACTTAGGAGCCCTGAACGAAGGAAGCTGGAGCAACTTAGGAGTACAACTAGCAGGACTGGGAGCAGTGGCTGCTTGGGGACTTTTGAATTCTACAGTATTGTTTGCAGTGCTTCGGTACACCAAAGTCCTGACTCTAGGCAAAGACGTTCAAGAAAACGGACTCAACTCTGCCCAACTAAAGGCTGGGGGCTTTGAACGCCCAGAGTAAGTTCGCATAGTGTAAATACCTCTCCATTTAGGTTACATTACCGGTAATAACCCCTGGACATTAAGTGTCTGCGTCTTATTTCCTTCTTCTTCTTGGAAATGTCTGCGTAGATTCTTTCCCTGTATTCACGAATAGTGAACTTGCGGTTGTCGTCAATCACTATTTGGATAGTGCTAGGACAAGCAGGCTCGTCGTCTGAGTTATGGAACTGCGACACGTATGGATGTCTAAGTGCCTGCTCAATAGTTAGTCTTTTGTTGGGGTTGAACTGGAGCAGTCTTCTCACCATGTCTAAAGCGTCGTCGGAGGCCGAAGGAAAGAAATCGTGAAATCGCCTAGTCCGGGTAGGGGGCAAGCTCTCCAGCATAGTAGCTGCTAAGTTGCTCTGTATGGAATCAATGTCTTCTTGAGAAGGCCTCCCAGTCAACTCTAGAATCCGGTCTAACTGGTTCAGAGTGGAAGTCCCTGGGAAAATAGGTTTTCCCGCCAGCATCTCCCCAACAATGCACCCTAAGCTCCACATGTCCACTGCTTTAGAGTACTTAGTTGAACCCAGAAGAATCTCAGGTGCTCGGTACCACCTAGTGGCTACGTAGTCCGTAAGGACAGGGTTGGACCCTTCCTCTTGAGCTGAAACAGAACGAGCAAGTCCGAAGTCAGCAACTTTAACGAGGCAGTCCGAGTTGAGAAGGATGTTTGAAGGTTTAAGGTCTCTGTGGAGCAGTTGTCCGGTGTGCATGTACTTGATGGCCTTGAGTATTTGGTAGGTTATGTACTGCTTGTGGATGTCTTCAAGGATGTTGGCTCTGATGACTGCGTGCAGGTCAGTTTCCATGAAGTCGAAAACTAAATAGATGTCTCTGTCGTTTTCAGCCCTAATCACGTTCAGCAAACGCACTATGTTTTCGTGGCCGTTGAGTTCTTGAAGAAACATGATTTCTCGGAAAGTGCGTTGGGCGTCTGTTGCATTTTGAAATGCGTCAAAGACTTTCTTGAGTGCCACGACTTCACGAGTTTTTTTGTCAATGGCTTTCCAAACTATTCCGTAAGCGCCCTTACCTAGTTTTTGGAGGATTTCGTATTTGCGAAGTATGTGACTTTCTATTTCTTCACTCATTTAAATTATATTTAAACTCAGCATTTAAGTTTAACGAAACTCCTAAGTAGAAGTTAGTTTTAGTTGTTTGTAAGTTTTAGTTTAAGTTAAATTCTGGTAATTCTGATCTATATTTTAGAAATTTTTTTGAGGCAAACTGAAGAGCTTGGTCAGAAACCTGAGGAAGGGTGCTTTGAGTCAGTCCTTCATTGGACTAAACTAGTATTTAAGCAGTGGTATAAGTTTGCGGTGTAACCTCCATATTGAACACCAAGTATAAATAGCAGTTCTTACATATCCGATCATAATTATTTATCATGTATATGAAAAAAGCAATCTGGATCTTAGCAGTGTGTGCGATTGTGTGTACAGCTGAAATGTGCGAACCAGCAGGGCATGTAAACTTCAGTGGGAGAAAACTAAAGGATTCGTTTAGTTTAAGACGCATGCTGAGCAAAGCTTTTAAATACAACCAAGCAGACGATCATTGTGTTGGAGGTGACTGCACCTTCGATCATAAAAGAACTCCAATTGAGCCAGTTGACTCTGAAGAAATCGACCACGAAGTAAAAAAGATGAAGCACTCTGACGATGCTGAGGTGGAATGGGAATCAGAGGAAATCTTCGGAGAAGTTTCAGGGTCCTCAGACTCAAACGGTTTCAGTGGAAAGAAATACGAATTTGAAGAGTCTGGAGATCACTTCACATACGGAACTGAAAAGAACAGCAAGTGTGAAGACGGAAACTGCGAAGGGAACTTTGACTCAAATGTTTATGGAAAGCACTGGAGCCAAACACAAAGGGCTGACGAAAAATTCGTTAATGGAAACAGTTACCAAACTGAAAGTTCCAATGTTCAAGGCACCAAACACTCTAAGTTCCACGATGACGGAGAAGGGAAGGAAACTTACAAATCAAAAACTGAAAAACACCAAGATATAGAATCTTTAGGAGGGTATTCAAACATTGAGTCAGGCAATGTAAAGACAAAAACTCAGTTTGGAGGCTTCCACAAGGTTGAAAATAATGCTCACGTAGACTGTGATGATGGTGAATCTGATTGTAACTATGAATCTACAACTATTTCTGGAGGACAAACCACAAGGAACGATAACATTTACAGAAGTGAGTATGGAAGTAACTATAACGACACTGACATAGACACCAAAAACAAGTTTAAGAGCGTAGAAAAGACTCCACAGCAAGAAAGCGACTGCCCAGACGGAAAGTGTGACCACTACAAACCCGCCAGCAAAACTTATTGGAAGAACGAAAAAGAAGTAGATGCTAGTTCAGAAGCATCAAGCTACGAATCAGAGTACGAAAGCAACTATTTCACAGAAGACAACAGTTCTAAGTCAGTCGAGAACTGGGAAAAGAGTTCAAACTGTGAGTACGGAGACTGTGAACAAAGTTCAGAGGCAGAAGGAAAAAACATCAAAAAGGACTTTTCAACCACAACTGGTTACGAAATTGACTCTGGATTTAGTTACTCTGGAGGAAACACTAACTTCAACTCCGTAGAAAAAGGAAAAGGAAAGTACGACAGCCACGGCAACTATCAAAAAGACTTCCAGAAAGAGTACGAAGTTGATGCGGATGAGTACGGAGGAGACTACTCTTCCGAATATGGTTCAAGCCAAACTAAAGGAACCACTATAGAAAAATCTAAATCAACTGGATCCAGTGAAAAGGACTGTGGAGACGATGAATGTGGAGAGTACGAATCAGAAACCAACTGGAATGAAGACTCTTTTTCAAAGACTGACAGAGACGTTAAGAACTACTCATACGGAAATGACTACACTAACTTTAAGAAGTCAACACACATTGAAGGAGAAAAGACCGGTTCAGAATCTGGCAAAGAATCCAAAAAGGACTTTGGCAAGTTTGGCAAAGAATCAGGAAAGAAAGACCATGAAACAGACTACGAAACAGACCACAAAAAGGAAGACAGAGACCATGACCCAGAAAAAACTATTTACAAGCCTGTTTACGACACAGAAAAGTCCAAAACAACCATTGAATACTCAGAGGAATCTGGCTCTTATGACTACGACCAAGAAGTTGGACACACCAACGAACAGTATTCATCTAGCCGCAACAAAGACAAAGAGTCCTCATCTCACTACACATGCATTTATGATGGTTGTGTAGTAGACCACAGTAAGGAAGAGAACAAAAACTACCACGAAGATGCTTTTGGCAACATAATTAAAGACTGGAGGGAGGTGAGCACCCATAAGTCCAATTCTGACTACCAAGAAACCACTAAAATTAAAGACTCATCAAACCCCAGCCAAGCCAAGTACAAAGAAAAAACTACTTGGGAAAGAAACTCTGACGAACAAAAAACTAACGAAAGAGACGAAAGAATCCAAGAATCCGAAGTTAAAACCTGGTCTGATTCTTCTGATAAAAACAAAAAAGTAACTTCAGAGAACTGCCACGGTCCTGACTGCGAGTACGAAAAGAACTCAGAAACCCAAACATCTGGAATTAACATTAGTGGCTCTGACACAATTTCTGACTCAGACTCAGTTTACAACAGTCAAACTACTGAGAAAGGAAAAACCATGTACAAAAGCAAGTCTAAGGTTCCTGAAGACGACAGTGACTGCCCTGGATGCTACGACCCTAAACCAGAAGAAAAGTGGACATACAAGTCTAAGTACTCAAAGGACACTAACTGGGACAGCCAAAGCAAATCAAACGAACACACAGACTTTTACGACATTAACTACGAACAAACCACTAGCCAGGACTCCAAAGACAAAGAATGCGAAGGAGACCACTGCGACTTCAGTAAAACCTCCCAAAGTGACTCGTCCTTTGAAAAAATAGACTTCACTACTGGAGACACCACTAAGCACTCTTCAAGCAGAGCTGAAGGATATGAAGATGTGGATGTCAAAATAAAAGCTTCAAGCGACCCCAGCAAGTTCAAAAAGAAGTTTTCAAAAGAATCTGGAGAAACTAGTTCCTCATACTCTACAGAATCTACTGACCAGAACACCATATCTTACTGGGGAGGCCACGAAACATCCCACTCACAAAAAGAGTTCAACTGCGAAGACGACGAAAACTGCGTTGATTTCAGTGGAAAAGCTGAAGGGAACTCTTACTCCAAAACAAGCGGATTCTCGGACATCGACAGCACATCCCACAGCACCAGCTACACCTATGACTCAAGCCACACCAAAAAGACTGGTTCTAAAACAATTAACTAATTTATTTTATACATAAACTTGAAGGAATTACTCTTAACTAAATAAATTCTTCCCAGGAGTAGTCTTTGTAGTTAGGCAATGTGTGCTTGCTTGAAGCAAAAACAGACTTAGCTTCTTTAATCACGTCTTTGACGTTAAGTAGGTCTCCAACAGTGCTTACTAAACTGTAGTCTCGCTTTTGCTTTAAAAGGAACTCCTTGTAACTGAAGTGCTTCCAGTAGAAAAAAGAAGCCACTCCCATCTCTGCACAGAGTATCAAGTCCTGCATTTCAGAAGTGATTGCCTGGGCAGTATCGAACTCTCCAAACACCTCCATTCTAACTAACACTGCAAATACGCAACTCTGCCAAAAAGAAAAAAAGATAACGCTCTTCACACACAGGAACTTCCCTACGAAGCCCATAGGCTGGAGGTACTCCTGACACACCAAAAACATCAGCATCAAGCAGTACAGAGATATACTCACTGAAATGTTGTTGATCACTGAAATGTAGAGGTAGCCTTGGTTCCAAGAAAAGTCCCCTTCTCTGTAAAGTCCCCATCCCGAGAGTATCAGTGCAACACTAGCTGTTAAAGGCTTAATCAAAACAAACTGCAGCACTCCTCTTTTGAGTTTGCGGAAAGTTCCTTCGTCAAGCACCAAGGTCGGCAGTGACTCCAGTGGCCATGGATGTTTTATGTGCCTCTTTGTGAGGAAGTGGCAGATCAAAGTCGTTTCGCCCCCTAGACAGTTGATGATGAGTTTCGTGAACAAGTACAGAACGTAGGCTTCGTAACAGTCTCTAAGTGTGTTGAAGAGCAGAGCCTTTGAAGGGTAAACTATTGACAAGAAACTTTGCAAAGAGTATACTGGAACCATCAGCACTATTCTGCACACGTAAAGCTGCATCTGAGGTCTGTTATAGTTAAACAAGTGAAGGATTATCTGAACTAAGCCTAAGACTGCGCAAATGCACACGAAAATACTAGCCAGAGCTACATTCCATTCATGTATCATTTTTATTACTCTTCTTCGTTTAATTTTTCAAACTTAGGACTAGCAGAAGGCATTTCTACGTGACTTACGTCTACAGGGTTCTTCATCTCTTCTTGTTCCTCGTCCGCAAAGTCCTCCATAGGACTCCCTAGGGTCTCAGGCAACCCACACGCCAGAAAAGCACATGTCATTAAAAAGCCTCCACTTAAGATAACTGCTTCTTTTTGTAAGTAAAATACTCCTCCTATAGCTGAAGTCTTTCCAGCTGCCCAAATCAAACCCAAACCTAAACTCCTAATTGAAGTAGGCAGCATTTCTGTTCCTGAAAGCAAACTGATGAACTTACCTGACCTAGCACCTACTCTTCCAAGTATCAAAAGCGTCGTGAACACTGAGACTTGGATTCGGCAGGTAGCGTCTGTGGCGCACTCTGAAGAGTCAAACGCGACTACTAGCATTGAGGCTGCTCCTGCCATGCTTAGGTTCATTATAAGGCCTAAGACCCTGCCTGAACTTTGGAGCAGTAAAGTACTTATTGAGTACCCGACGACTTCAAACACAAGTAGAACAAGTTCGTTTAAGTACTTTTTTTCTGAAATAATTGGGTACTGCCCAAATATTGAGTCGCTGAACTCCAGAGTTGCAAAAATCACCAAAAGCAAAAGGGTTCTTTTGCGCACAGAAGACAGAGAAAACAAGTGCAGAATGTTGAGTCTCCTTAAGTTTTTGAGTTCAGCTTCAGTTACGCTCACTATTCCATTTGAAATAGCAATGAAGGAGTACTTTCTAGTAGATTGAGTCGACTGGGACTTTTCTTCGTCGACCTGGGCCACTGGCTCTTGGTAGCCTATAACTTTTTCGCCTTCAAGCATCTCTGTGAAAGGCCCTGTCTGGTTGATTCTAGCAATTAAGTTAATGATGCTCCGTGCTTCAGAGTACTTGCCCCTAAACACAGCAAGGGACCTAGGGGGTTCAAATACTTTGAGAAGCACCACAGGAATCCACAGCCACTCTAAGAGTCCTCCTAGCACCAGTGCTTCCCTCCACTCAAGCAGGCCGAAGCTAATGCTGCTTAAAACTGCTCCCGCGTTCCAGCCTGCAAAAACCACACAAGAAAACAAAGCCCGGTTGTAGTGAGTTAAACTCTCAATCATTAGTAAGTAAGTTCCCAAAGTAGCCCCTGCCAAAGCAACTGCTGTGACTACCAAGCTAGCACCAAAAATCTCTACAGAAGGACTCCCTGCCGAAATCATCATGCCTGCCCCAGCCACCAAAGCCCCTATGAAGCTTAGGCCTTTGCGGCCTTTGTAGTGGGAAACAAACAAACACAAAAGTCCCCCCACTCCCAAAGAAACTAGAAACAAAACATTAAGGTTCTTTAAAACTCCCTCTGTGTCACAAACCAAGTCCCAGTCCTTAGCAGCTCCTTGTGTAGAGACTTGGTAGTCAGTTTCACAGCAGTCTGAAGAGTCGCAGTCTAGTTGTGGTCGGTAAAGAGACAACAAAAAGTTACTGAGGGCAAAACCCTGCACCACCCAGCCTGCAGTGCAGATTGCTGCTACTAACCTTTGGTAGAAACCAGTGCCTCTTACACTTGTTAGGGCTTCTTCTACAGTGACTGAATATATAGAGTTCCTCATTTTTATCTGGGATACTAAAGATGACAAGCTCTTTCGAAAAGGCTTTGGTTATGGAGTCTGAAAAAGAAGACCAAAACGTTAACCTGGACTTTGAAAACTTCACAGGGTGGCACTCTCCACTTCCTAAGTTCAAAAGAAACACACCAATCATTCGCAAGTCCTTTAAAATAGTTACTTCCAATAACAACCGTCCTAGGACTAACAGACAGAAAACGACAAACAACAGAGCACGAACTACTTACCACGCCTCAAGTACCCCTGGGCACCTAAAAGAAAGCACCTTGCTAACTATCCACTCACCTACTATGCAAGGAAAGCGCAGTGTTGCCAGCAAGGACCCCTACGTTCCTAAGTACTTGCGGTGTACCTGTTTTTACAAAAAAGGTAACTCTGGGAGCTCTTGTGACTCTGCAGAGTGCATAATGAAAGCACTTACTGCGCGGAGGAACCTTTTCTGGGGAGTCAGCAGAAAAGGCAAGTTAAGGAGACTCCAAGAAAAAGACTTTCCGAAGTCAATGAGTCCAGGACTCAGTAGAAGCTTGAATGAAAGTTCTTTAGGGAACTCAGATGTTTTCAGCAAGAACCCAAAAAAGAAACTTTTGGAAAACCCTCAGAAAGTGGGATTTAGAGTTGTTACTAGTTTTGTATCTAACCATAAACCCAGGAAAAAGAAAAACACAAACAAGTTTTTGCAGCAAATTGAAGGAACCAACTTATTCCAAAGAATTAATATGTAACTTTCTGTTATTAAAATGGCAAGTGCTTTCGAAAAGGCCCTAGCTCTGGAGTCAGAAAACTACGCACAAAACTTAAACTTAGACTTAAGTCAAGACCTAACAGGGTGGCACTCACCTAAGTTCAAGTTGAAAAGCCGTCTGGCAAGCAGGCCTCACAAAGATGTTAGTTCTTCTTTCCAAACACCTCCTAAAAGAAAGTCTTTAGAACACAGAATGAGTGCTACTTACCACTGCATCAATTACTCAACTTACGATAAAAGAGTCTTTACTGCAGCTATCCAGCCCTTAACTACTAAAAAGTTTCCTTACAACACTCCAAAAAACACTCCCAAGTCCTTAAAGTGCCTTTGCAACCAACAGTACTGCACAAAGCCTTGCGAGTCACCTGAGTGCATAATGAGAATGCTCACAATGAGAAGAAACCTTTTTTGGAAAATAACTAAAAAAGGGAGACTCAGAAGTCTCCAACAAAGAACCATCGACTCTCCAAAGCGCTTTTCAGACACCAAAAAAGACTTTGAACCACTTAAGAAGAAAATGATTCAAAACAGGAAGTTAATCACCAGCTTTGTCGGAAACCATAAACCTAGGCCTAAAAAGCGACCTAGCAAGTTCCTTGAAAAAATACAAGGAATTAACTTATCGCCGAAAATTTGTAACTTATAAAGAGTTAGTTAGGTTTTGCAGTTGCTTAGTGAAAGCAATGTGCTTTTGCTTCGAAGACTTCACAAGTCCAAACAGTTTGTTGACTTTGTCGTAGAGTTTTTTGGGTTTGCACTTGTCTAAAATCTTAAGTTCTTTAATGGCTTGGAAGTGCAAAGCACGCAGGTGCATGTGACGCATAAAGGCAGAGTTCCAGTCCTCCCAAGCCATTTGTTGGTGTTCTTGAAGCAAGTTGTTGGAGTCTTGAGAAGTTCTTTGTTCTAAAGAGTTCATTTTGTTCAGCAGTGCTTTGTTTTTAGCTTTGAGGTTTTCTAGTTGGTTCTTAGCAATGTGCCAGGCTTGTTGGTTTTGCAGGTCAACTTTAACAACTGGCTTTACGCTTTTAAGCAGTTTGGACTTTTCAAGTAAGTGTGTGTTTTTGTAGTAAGTTCCAGGTTCCTCTTTCTGGAAGCTCTCTAGTACTGGGTAACTTTGCTGAGCTCTCTGTATAAAACTTACTTGTAAAAGGGGTTCCCCGAAACTTTCAGTACACAGACTTGGCTAGCTACTTCTCTTAGAGTTTCGGATCTTTTGATGTTGTTGTAAGAAATGTCCAACTCTAATAGTTCCAAACCAAACAAGGACTTTAAAGTTTCTACAAAGTTGGAGTCCAAATAAAGGTACCTAAGCGACTTAAGCTCAGACAGCCCTTCTAAAGAAATCAAGCGGTTGTCCGATAACTCAAGAGTATGGAGGTTTTTAAGCTTGGGCAAGTACACCCGGGAAACTCGGTTGGAGCAGACTTTAAGGACTCTAAGTTTTTTAGGAATGTTGCTGATCTCTGAGATTTCGTTCTGAGACAGGTCAAGTTCTTCAAGTCTTGAAATGTTTGAAATTTGGTTTGGAACAAAAGAAAGCTCGTTTTGGGAAACCTCCAGTACTTGCTAAGTAAGCCTTACCAAGTTTTTGAAAGCAAGTAAACTTGAGAACTTAGCTTCATTAGGAGTGAGTTTGAGTTTAGAGATAGTTGAGGGATCAGTGCACCTGCACAAAGTTTCCAAAAAGTCTCCCATAATTAACTAACATGGTTGACCCCAACTTCGACAAAGAAATGCAAAACACACTGCTAGAGTTCGAAAAAGCAAAGGACTGGGAGTGGGCAGACTTAATCAAGTGGCTGAGGAAAGTACACTCCTTAGTTCTCAAGTACCCCAGTTCGAAGATTCCACAGACCTACAACTTAGCCAAACGACTTTCACAGTGCTTGAATCCTGCCTTACCCCAAGGGCTCCATTACATAGTTCTTGAGATCTACAAGTCCCTACTCCAGCATCACCAAACCAACCAAGAGTGCTTTGACGAAGAACTAGCACTGTACTCAGCCGGAATACTGCCTTTTTTCCAAAATGCTTCTCCTGAAAACAAGCCTGCAGTGCTGAGCATAGTTGAAGCTTACTTCGTGCCTGTAGGGAAGGAAATTAGTTTTGCCTTTCCAGGAATAGTGACTTCTTTGTTACCTGGTTTGGAAGACGGAAATGCCGAGGTTGAAAACCAAACTATTGAAGTCTTTGACAAGCTTGCAGAATCCGACCCAAGTGAACTTTACGGAGCTGTGTGGCAGGCTCTTTTGCGAACACCTAAAGTCAGAAAACCTGCTATTAAGTTCCTGATGAAAAAGATCCCCAAAGACCCCCAAACAGACCTTGACCAGTTCTTGCCTCAGCGCAACTTAGTAGTTAACTCCATTATTTCGAGTCTGAACGACGAACAGGTGCTTGTGCAAAGGTCTGCTTTGGACTTTTTGAAGAGTCACTTTCCAATTAACAATCAAGTGCTTACCCCTGAAGAACTCACAGCTGTTTTGGAAGCTGTGCTGCACTTGCTGAGCAACAGGGACTTCACACTTATTCGGCGAGTTTGGGAGTGGATGCTCCAGAACGAAGAAGACCCTTCTGAAGACACCATTATGGAGCTGATGGAGTACTTAGTGCCAGCTATCAACAACATATTTGGAGTGCACCCTGTTTCTAAACAAGAAGCCATTATGCCTATGCTTATACTTGAACCTTTGCTCCAAAAGGAAAAGCTTTCTGAAGTGCTTCTGCAAGAAGTCACTGTGACTGTTCTTAGTTACGCAGAAAGGTACAAAGAAGACAAAGAACTAAGTGAAGACGTGCTGTTCAAGTGCTCCCAAATCTTCGGACTTCTCAGAGAAAACGTTTCAGTGGTTTGGGAATCTTTAGACAACTTCCTCACTGAGCAACTTAACGTAGAACCCTTAAGGGCTATCCAAATCATAAGGTTCTACATAGAAAGTTTCCCCATTGAAAGCGAAACCTCAGCCTTCCACATAGTCCCTATTCTAGAAAACTTACTAACTTACATGCACTCTCTTTCCCAGCAGTCTTTAAGTTCTGCCATCAGCTTGGCCCAAATCATCTTAGACAGACTCCAAAGCGTAAGTGAAGTTGAACTAGGTGATGCCATTTACGGGTTCAACAGTTTCTTCCAACAACTCGTTCAAAACCAAGAGTGGGAAAGCATTGAAGACCTTGAAGGCCAAGTAAGTCTTTGTCTTTCTCTAGAAAAGTACTCTCACTCAACGCTTGACTGGGTCAACTACTTACTGCAACTCATGGAAAACCCTCAAGTAGAAGTGGCACTTGTTGGAGTTGAAGCTTTAGTACATTTAATCAAAGCCCAAAGCAATGCTTACCAAAAGGCCAAAGAACTCAAAGGAGAAGGACTTTGTTTAGAAATAATGGAACTCCTTTGGGACCAACTGCAGAACCCAGACCACAGACAAAAGGTTTCTAAACTCATCATAACCCTTGAACAAGGAGACAGAGAAGTGTTTACTCAAGTGATCTGCAGAGAACTAGTGGCTAAGGACCTAGAAAACAGTATACAAAGGTTCAACTTGTTTTGGCGCTCAGTGAACGAAATAGACCCTGATCAAATAAAGCGTTTGTTTTTAAATGGCGAAGGGATATTCACTATGCTGGACCACCTTGAGCACGAGTCCCCCAAAATAAGACACATGGCCAGAGAATGGTTGATGATTTCTCTTCCAAAGTTTACTTGTGTGCTGGACTCTCTGTTCAGTAGACTTCTAAAGCCCATTTTAAAGGAAACCCTAGACACCCAGTATGACCACAAAGTAGTTTTGGACGCTTTCAAAAAACTAAAGTCACTAGTGACCTCTGCCTTTGAAATCGTGATGGGCAAAGCTCAAATGCTGAGTTTGTCGCCTACACTAGAAGTGCCTAAGGACTGGGCTCGCACCAACTACTTAACTTTAATGGTTGAAGTAGCACTGAAGTACCTTTCAATAGACTCCAAAGAAAGCTTCAAAGAACTCAACCAGTCCGTGCAAGCCTCAGCCTGCGAACTGCTAGAACTAGTGCTTTCAGAAGTGAGTCTGGAACTTGCCTCTTCAGTGCTTCCTACAGTCCTCAAATGCATTTTCAGAAGCATGCAGAACGAAGACAGAGTTATGCAGTTGCTGCTTTTAAACATCCTCCAAGTTCTGTTTTTCAGGTGCCAAATCCACAAAAACAGAGAAACTTGTGCAGAACAACTTAAGTCAACTGACTTCTCAATGGTTTACTTAAACGCACTTCACGTCAAAGACACCTACGTAAGGTCCCACTGGGTTGGGTTTATAGTTGAGTCCTTGCCAATCATTACATCTCTGCTGAAGCCACCTGAACTCACTCACTACGTTAAGACACAGCTAGAAAACTTCTGTGGACTTTTAGTCAAAAGTGAAGGAAAAAGGTCTTTGTTCCAAGGACTCCAAGCACTAGTTCACCACACCCTACGTTTGTCCGATACTCAGGACGAGCACACACACAACAACTTAGTTTCTAACTTCCCCGACCTCCTAAGGCCTTCGCCTCAGCCCCGGACCTCTTTTTTGGGTCTTTTCAAGATTTGGGGAGCTGAAGAAGCGGTTACTTACACAAACCCCTACCAAGAAGTTATTCACAAAATCTTCACTAAGTTCCCCAAAATCATCCAAACGTGTGTGCAGTGCTTAGAAACGCCAAACTTCCAAATTGAAATAAGAGCTTACGGCACTGAGCCCTTCAAGAACCAAGAAGCCAAACCCATCCAGCACAAAGAAGTACTTGATCTTCTGAACCCTATTGCCAAAGGCTTCCCTGAAGAACTGCTTGAAGCAGTCATGGACCTTTGGGTCAAAAAAACCATCCAAAACCCAGAACCCACTCCTGAAAGCGATGAAGAACTCTTCAGACTAGTGTCAATTATGATTTCGCTAGACTTGGATCCTCTGGGTTTAGTAGAAACTGTCAACCAGTTCTTGGTTGAAAAGCTCCAACTTTACAAGTCCAAAAAGAAAAAACCAGCCCAAACTGACTCTAAAGAAGTAGCTTTGGCCCACTTTTTATACAGCTTTTTCAGTCTGTGTCCCAAAAGTAAGTTTACTTCCCAAAAGTACTTTTGGGCTGAAGTTTTAAAGATGCTTAGGGAACTTGATTGCTCTAACCTTCCAGAGATGCAGTTGTGGGTTCTAGAAATCTTCTTTTTGCTTCTGCAGAAACTAAGTATAGACAAAACCCTTAAAGAAAAAAAGGTCCGGAAAGACTTCCAGGAACTCTTCCAAAGACTCATAACCCAAACCACCAGTGCAACTCTAAACGAAGGACCTTTGCTGAGTTACCCCAACCTTCCTTCTGCCTATGCTGTTACACAAGACCAAGTCAACTTAGGCCTAGCTTGTGTAGTTACACTCAAAACTACTTTTTACTCAACTGTAAGAGCACTCTGGCAGGAAGACGGCTTTGACAAAGTCACTTACCAAATCCAGTCTTCTGCAGGACAACTCCTCAGTGCAGTTATCAGCAAAACCCAAAAAACCAATGTAGAAATAATCACTGAATTTTTGTGTGTGCTTTTGAACGAAGCAGGGTCTCAGTTGGCCAAAATATTCAAAAAGGACATTTTGGACGCTTTGGCAAGTAATGAATTCTTCCAAAACATGGGTTCCAACCATTACTGCTTGAAGAACTGGAAGTCCCTTGTAAGCATTATTTCAATGTTTTGCTACCCTGACAAAATAATGATCATCCAAGAACTACTTAACAGGGTCACTACAGGCATGTTTGTAAGCAGAGCTAGTGAGTATTCGCAAAAGGCCAAAATACTCCGCAGAATAGCTTTTATGGTTTACAGTGGTGGAATCGACGATTACCAGCAGTCGCTTCAACTCATCATAGAAAAGATCATAGAGTACCTAAGGACCGACGAAAGCTTACTGCCTAGTGTGCTCTTTTTACTCCGAGTGCTTATTCTAAGACTGTCTCCAGGAATCATTTCTGAAATATGGCCCCGTCTTTGGCCTCACGTGCTGACTGAACTCATGCAAGTTGTAGAGCAACAAAACAAGAACCCTCAGAACTTCTTAGCTACACTTAAGTTTTTGGAATTGATTTCAGTAATTAACAACGAAGACTTCCACATGTACCAATGGATCTTCTTTTTTGACTCCTTGAGTATAGGAGAAAGCAACGAGTTCCAGCCCTTAGTTCCGCGTGTAGTTATGCCTGAAGCTATGAGATGGAAAGAGTCTGAGAAAAAAAGCAACAAAGGCTACGTAGTCAAAAGGAAACTTGTGGTTAAAAAACACACTTCAAACGACATCCAGGAACTCTTTGGCTTAGCACGACTACTCATCAACTACATTGCCAACCAAAACCTAGAAAGATGCGAGCCTGACTGGGAAGAAATCCACTCTTTGATCGAAACAGACTTTTTAAATGAAAATTAAGTATACCTATGTCTGAGTTTGTTAAGTTCTAGTTTTTCTTTTTGGATGTCTGAAGATATTTTTTCAAGTCTTTGGTCTAGCTTTTTGTAGTAGCCAGGCAGATGGGACTGGGATTTACCTAGTGTTTCTTCTGTCAAATGGGCTCCAATGTGTCTGTTGGAAGGCCTTTGCGAAGACTTGCTTCTTTCGGTTTGTGAAAAACTTTTTTTATTTAAAGCTTTGTTATAGAGTTGCTTTTCTAGGTGCTTGATGTTTTCTTTTTGGTTGGAGTCTATTTTCTGGAGTGCCTTGATTTCTATAGACAGTTTGTCAATTTCAAAAGCCATTTGAGACCTGTCTGAAGAGAGTTGGTTGTTTATCTGTTGGCTGCTTTGGAGCACTGAGTCTTCGAAGTCCTGGAACTCTTTCAAGTACTCTAGTTCGTTAAAGAGGGTTTTGGAAATGGCTTTTTGGTGTTGGTAGTCTGTTTTCAAGAGTTCGAGTTCTTGCTCCTCTTTTTGGAGTTTTTGGTCTAGGAACTTTTGTTTCTCTTCAAGGGACAAGTAGTTTTTGTAAGCTTTTTCTAGTTGGTACTGGGTGTCTTGGGTGCTTATGTGGGCAAAGTTGGAGTTTTGTCTTTGTTTGGTCTGAAGGTCTCTTTGAACGTTTTCTAAGTAGTCCAGTCTAGTTTCTAAGTTGTTTCTTTCTTGCAAGCAGTTTTGAACTAAAGCCTCTGCTCGGGATATTTGAAACTTAAGACTTTCCTCTTTTTCCATGAAGTCTTGGAGCTGTTCAGAAACTTCTTGGTAAAAACTTTTCTGTTCTGAAGACTGTCTTTCGTAGATGCTCCCAAGGTAATTGGCTAGGTGGGCATTCTCAGTTTCAAGGCTTTGAATTCTACTTTGAAGGGCCCTCATCGACTCTGCTGCTGCTTTTGACTGCTCGAACTTATTGTAAGAGTTCTTGCCGCTAAATTTACTATCTAGGTATTGGGACATTATTAGGGCTTAAACAACTTTAAATTAAGTTCACCAACTGCACCCTTTCGGTCTGCTTGTACCGGCTCTTACTAATACTGCTGAGAAATCATGCTAAAATAGCTCAACTTTCATTTGCAGAGTGATTGAGTAAATGTTGTAACTCTCTCTGATATGTTTAACAACAGTGTGTTCACAAGACCTTCCACAATAAAACTTGGAATACACTCAGTTTCCATTTTATTAGGAAGTGCACAACCGCTTATTTTATAGCTTATCCTAATTAAGAAAGATTACCATTTGCCAGGTTAGAATTTCCATTTGATAAATGAAATGTCTGAGTATTCTGATAAATAATATGAGTAAAGAAGGGTCAACAACCATAAGTGCCAAGGTGCTTACTTGGCCTTCGAATCCACACGGACTATTCGACTATGCCTCAAAAGATGTACATAAATCTATTCTAAAGTTCAAAGGTTCCTCATACCTTGCCAGGTGTGAAGGCTCAGTAGAAGCTTACTCTAAGGTGGAAAAGTGTAAATCCTTAATAGGGAGGATTAAACACACAGGGTCTTCTTTGGGAATATACCCTCCCTCTCTGTGCAGCACTCCGAATTACGAAAACCTTTGGCTCGTCGTCAAAAGCCTCAGGCCGAACGGGTACAAAGTAGCTGAAGGAGATGTGATTAGGTTAGGCCGGGAGCCCTTCCGTGTGAAAGAGATTGCTGTAGAGAAGTATGAAGGCCAAGACTTCAGCTTGATGCAAATGCTTGATGTTTCAGAGGACTCACAAGAGGGGTCTGAAAGTTTTTCTGTAGCCTGTCGGGTTTGTCTCAGTGAGTGCTTCAGTCCAGAAAACCCGCTGATATCTGCTTGCAAGTGCTCAGGCTCTGTAAAGTACACCCACCTCAAGTGTCTTCAGCACTCCATCCGCAGCAAACTCCAAGCACACTCTACGGACTACGCAATCTCTTTCAGCTGGAAGGGACTTTGCTGTGAATTGTGTAAGAAGCCTTACCCCTACAAACTACTAGTTGACGGAAAGGTCAAAGAGTTAATTCAGATTCCTAAACCACCTTCGCCCTACATCATTTTAGAGTCGCTTTCCCCAGACACCCGAGAGCCCACTGGACTCCACTTGATTTCTTTCTGCACTAAAAAAGAAGTTGTTCTGGGCCGAGGCCACACCAGCGACTTGCAACTCACAGACATTTCGGTTTCTAGGAACCACGCTTGGGTTAAGTTCAAGCCCGAAGGAATATTTATTAAAGACAACAACAGCAAGTTCGGAACTGTTGTTGAAATCCGAAGACCTGTAGCCCTAGACGAAAACTTCCCAATACTAATCCAGGCCGAAAACTCTTTGATAGAACTCAAAGTTTCTCGCAGTTGGAGTCTTGTCAAGAAGTGTTTCAGCACTTCAGACAAAGCAACCTCCCCCTGTTCTCCTTCACTTCCAGTTTTGCCTGTCAACACTGGAATTCCTCTTAGCGTCCAAGATCACAAGTCTGCTCGCAAACAACCCACACAAGTCCCTGTTAGTCACTGTGACCTAGTTTCTGGCCTTCAAGAAATTGAAGAAGTTGAGGTTGCAAAAGCTACTGAGGAAATTATTCATTGTAATTAAAGTTCGCTTGCGAATTCTTTGTACACGTAGTGGTTTTCCCAGGCCTTCCTGCCTTGTTTGGCAAGCCACCTAGCTTCGTACCCGTTACTTCTGTCTACTCCGTCCCATTTGCACCCAGGAGCAATGTTGAACCTGTTCTCCCAGCTGTACTCGGAAACGTTAATTGGTTTCTTTTTTGTTGCTATTGCTTGAATAGGGTCGCCGAAGCGTTCCCTTTTTCTAAAGACTTGGTCAGTGTCTTCTTCGATTTCGTACCTCGAAAAGGGTTTTTGTTTTTCTTCAATCCTTTTAAGGGCTTCTTCTTCTACTTGGCTCTTTTGAACAGCCCCGTAAGTCCAGGTAGAGAGTCTCTGTTGGTTTTCTTGCTTAATTAGAAGTTCGGGGTCAGTCCCCTGGATGACTTGTCCTGACTTGTCTCTGTAAACCACTGGGGCATTGGGTTCTAAAAGCTCTTTGGGGACTGGTTCTTCAAAGCTTCCAAGCTTTGCTCCTAGCCATTTGAGTTCTGGTTGCTTGGGCTTTGGAACTTTTGGTTTAGTGAGGACAGGAGGCTTGGAAGTTTCTTCTTCGCTTTCTGAGTCAAGTCTTTGTTTGGGTTCTGAGGAAGAAGACCTGTACCCTGTCCAGTCTTGGACTGGGCCCTTTTGAGTTTTGTAGACTGGTTCAAGTTCTTCTTGGTACTTCAAAACTGACTTTTTGTAGTTGTTTAGACTGCGAGCACTGGGCCCAGTTGAGTATTTTTCCAAAAGGTCCTTTCTAGACATTTAAGTTTTATAAAGTGTTTTACTTAGCAAACCCCAGAGTATGTAAATCATCAAAGAAATAAAGAAGAACCCAAAAACAGCCTGGATAGTTTGGCATGTTAGTTCGTCTTGTCTCGTACGTTGCTTCATAATATTTATAACTCTAAAATTATGTCAGGCGGGAAAACTCGTGATATCAACTACACCCACCAATACATAGGCCAAAGGTTCGAAAGACCCCTGGACTTCGTTCCCCAGTACTTTCATCTTTACCAAGCCCGTTTAGGCAATTTGAAGCACAGAGCCATTACAGCCTCTGGTGAGCCAGGCCTAAATGAATTGACTGAACTAGGTGCTGGACAAACTGGAGTAGTGGCAGGAATCATAATTAGACTCCACAAACAACGCAGCTCAATCATCCAACACTACATTGCAAGGGTAGGAGACCCCGAACCCCTTGAAACTAAGTACTACGACAGTGAAGACGAAGTTTACTTAGAAGACGAAAGTGGAAGAATTAAACTAGAGGGCACTGAGGACCTTGTAACTGGGTCTGTAGTTTCAGTCAAAGGCTGTCTAGAAAACTCAGTTCTTAAAGTCCAAAAAGTCTTTTACCCCTACATAGACACCCCCATGAAAATAGAATCACAGGGAGACGAGTACATTGCTTTTGTGTCAGGCTTGGAAGTGGGAACTCCCAACTATGACTTGATGCTTCTGCACTTGCTAGCTCAGTTCCTCCAAGGCAACTTGGGAGACCAAGCACTTGAAAAAGCCCGGAGTATTGTGCGCTTGGTAGTGCTAGGCGACTCTTTGTACAGACCTGACGAAGCTCGTCAACTAGACAGAAAAGCTGTGGCTGACCAAAAATTAGGAGGACTCTCGGACATGGGGGAGTGCCTGCAGTACCTAGACACTTTTTTAGCCGAACTAGCAGGGTCTCTGCCAGTAGACTTGATTCCTGGAGAAGCGGACCCCACCAATGCTTCATTCCCACAACAACCCATTAGTCCTTACTTGCTTCCACAGGCTTCGCGGTACTCAGCTTTAAATTCCTTTCCGAACCCCTACGAGTGCACACTTGACGAACTCAGACTTCTCTGCACTTCTGGCCAAAACGTTAAGAGTTTGGCTCAGTTTTCTAAGGACAAAAGCTGGACTGAGCACATGGAGGTCCAGCTCAAACTAAGACACTTGGCACCTACAGCGCCAGACGCCTTGCACTGCATCCCTATGAAAGAAGACCCCTTTGTGCTTGAAACTTTGCCACACGTGTACTTGTGCGGGTGCATGCCTGAGTACGAAACTAAACTTACCCAAGAAGGAGTTAAACTAGTTTCAGTTCCTAGTTTTTCTAAGCCTCCCCACAAAGTGGTTCTTTTGAACCGCTTCACTCTTGAAACAGAAACCATTACTTTTGAAAGTTTCTTATAGTAATTAAGTCTTGCCATATATTCGTTTTTTAACCCATTATTATATAAAAATGTTCAGAGGATTCAGGTTGATGAGACTCCCAATGAGGCAATTCTTCACTGCCAGGCCTCAGTACTTCAGGTTCATGATGCGCAACTTCGCAACATCTCAAGCTGATGTTGAATCTTCAGTGATTTCACAACTGAAAGAAATCGAAGGCGTTGACGTAGAAGGCGTGAACTCACAAGCAGTCTTCGAAGACATTGGACTGGACTCCTTGGCCCAAATTGAGATGTTTTCAGCCCTTGAAGAAAAGTTTAATATTAGTTTGAGTGACGAAGACACTGAAGGAGTCAAAGGAGTGGCAGACCTCGTAAAGGTCATAATGACTAAGCTTGAGTAACTTAATACAAACCCACTAAAATGGCAACGCAGTTATCTAACCAAAACCAAATAACTCAGGAAAAACTCAAAAGTTTTTCAAGGTCCAAGTCCCCCAACATCCACGTGTCTAGGTCATTCAACCCCACTTACAACGAAGTCAGCAAACTGGACGACGTTACACGCTACAATAGCTCTGCGCACAACGTTAATTTCTACCAAGACTACCCTAACCGCCAAGGCACTCCAATTCGCCCCCAGCGACGCAATCAGTCTGTTTCTTACAGAAAGCCAGTGCCTGAAAAAGTCAAGTTCCTCAATTCTTTGTTCACAGACTCCAACTTAAAGTCCAAGTTGTTTTCTACTGCAGCCAAAGCTAACCTACGCACTTCCAACAACTTAAGAATTGTCAAGCACACTGCTGGCAACAACAAGTTTGTGATGAACGACTACCACAACCGCGAAACCAACGCTGGGTTTGCCAGAAACGAAGCTGGAGGGTTCTACACCAGATAATTAATAACTTAACTTTCGCAGGCGTAACTCAGGAACTTCTGGACTTTAAGAGGAGAGTCAATGTCTTCAGAGACTCTTTGGAGGACCTTTCCTACAGAGTCGTCAGTGTCCTCTTCAGAAATCATAAACACTTGGTCAAGCAAACACACTTGCTGGATGGCTTTGTCAAGTTTGCCCTTCACAATCTTCTCAAGCACTTGGGAGGGTTTTTGTTTGGTTGTGTCGTCGAGTTGCTCCAGTATAGCAGCCTTTTCTTTTTCAATGTACTCGTCTGGGACTTGGGATCTTTCTAGAAACAAAGGTTTAGCAGCAATAACTTGCATGCAGAGGTCGTTGGCTAGTTTTTCAAGACGCGGTCTGTGGGCTTGGATGTTTGTTTCGCTGCTTAACTTGAGCATGCAGCCAGCTTTGCCTAGGTCTTCTCTAACTAAGTTGTGCAAGTAAAGCCCCACTGCACTTTGCTCATCAACTTCGAACTTTTCTGCCCGTGAAAGGTGCACGTTTTCTTGGGTTTTGGAAATTGCGTGCATTTTGGCGTCACTTACACTCATTTGGAAGGAAGGCATTAAGCAGTCTTGGATGTGGGAAAAGTCCTTTCCAGAGTCCTTCCAGGTGTAAAGGACTTCTTGAGTGAAGTTCTGGAAGATTTCTGTGTTGGCAACAAAGTCAGTTTCGCACAAAACTTCAAGTAAGTAGCCTGCCTGGGAAGTTAGATTCCCTGCCACTAAGCCTGCACCTACCCTTTTAGCTAGTTTTTTGTGGGCTTGGGAAACTCCTTTGAGTCTGAGCCACTCCTGGGCTTGTGTGAAGTCCCCTCCACACTCCTCCAGAGCCTTTTTGCAGTGAGCAATGGGAGAACCTGTGAGGTTTCTTAGTTTTTTAATGAGTTCAACCTGCATTTATATTAGATGGGAGGAATTACCAGTTACCTTAAAAAAGAAGAAATAGAAGACTTAATTACTACTTCCAAATGTAAGTTTTAAGTAGTTACACTAAAAGAACTCAAAAGGATCTTCCGGAGATTTTCAAGACTAGACTACGAGGGAAAAGGGTGGGTGAGTGTGGAAAACATACTCACTCTTCCAGAACTGGAAGAACAACCACTTAAAGACCGCATAGCACGCATGATGACAGTGGACATGAGCGAAATGGTTGACTTTAAACTTTTTGCAGAAACCATAGCGGTCTTTGGAGGCAGGTTGGACAAAGAAAAGAAATTCGAGTTTTTTTTTAAAGTTTACGACATGGACGAAGACGGACTAGTTGGTGACGGAGAACTCTTTGTAGTGCTCCGTGCTCTAGTTGACGGTTCCCTTAACGACGAGCAGGTCGAAAGCATTGTAGACCAAATCCTCCACGAGTACGACAAAGACAGGGACTCCAAACTAAACTTTGAAGAGTTCAAGTTGATGCTGACTCAAGAACAAATAGTAAATAGTTAGTTAATTTCATGTCTAGCTCTACTTTCAGCAATGTTTTTGGCGTACTCTTCAGCAGTGATGTCTAGTGCTGAGTCGTCAATGCTTTCGATAAAACTAGCAGCACACTGAAACTGCCCAAAGGCAAAGCCTTTCAGCCCAATCATTTTATTAGGATGCGTGAACTTAGAAATAAAGTTCAGGTTCGAGTACAGCCTTGAAGGCTGCGACTTTATAGTGACGTAGATGATAATTGGCAGAGTCTCGTCAGCTCCCAGTCCACTTTTAGAACTCACTAGACTCAGCACGTTTTCAATGATCTTCATGCAGTCAATCAAACAGTCCAGTTTCTCAGAAGGAGCTCTGAAGCTGTTGACTGAGTCCAGAGCTTCCATAGCAATTTTCCACATGTCTTCGTTTCTGTGTTCTTGTGCAATGTCTAAGTGCTCAGGTCTCACCCAGTCCAACTCTAGAGTTTTTTGGTAGAGGTTTGTGTCTTCAATTGTTGCTTTGTTTGGAAAGATGTGGTTGTGCATTGCAGCCAAAATGTACTTTTCGATTTCGTCAAGGGCATAGTCGATTTCTTCTTCGCCGTGTTGTTGCTCCAGCACTTCTTTGATGAGTTCCATGTAGGTAATAAAGGCTTCACCTACTTTGCTGTCGTCGTTTTGTTCTTCGGTGCTTTGGACTACAGGGTCTAGCTTCATGAAGCGTTGGTAGAAACTCTCAATGCTGTTGACGTGGGAGTCTTCAAAGGCCACAGAAGACCTCATGGACTTGCGATTCCCCAGCACAAAATCTTGCACAGGGGCTAGTTTCGAGTGGGGACAAGTTTCGATTCTGCTTACTTGGACCCTCACTTGGTTGCTTTCTCTTATAGTTAACAAACAAGCAGGAATTCTTCCTCTTCTGATAAAGTTGATAAAGAACTTTTTCCTCTTAAGTGACTCCTGAATAGAGACTTCTTGGGAAATGTCTTTTTGGTGCTTTTCAGTGAAGTTGATGGCGAGCAACAACAACTTTTTGTTCCGGTTGGCAATTTTGCGTCTGGTTTCAAACTTTTTTTCAGACTCCTTAAGTAGGTTGGTGTAGAGTTTCCTGAAGTTCTCAGCTTTGTACTCTGCAGGGATGTACTTCAAGTAGGTGTGGAGGAACTGGGCAATGAGTTTGAGAGGCACTGTGTTCTGGGAAGACCTTTTGTTTTCAAACAAGTAAGAAAACTGCAGCACGAACTCAACTATGTTAACTAGGTTCCAGTCCCTGCTAGGGTCGAAAAAGATCGACAAGTCCAAAGAGTAAAACAAGTTGCGAGTGGCTTCTTGGATCTTCCCCAAAAGAACCATTGCGCTGTGGTCCTGGAGGTGGTTGCCTTTAACAGAGCGAGAAGTGTGCAAGTTGGCAGTGTAGTTATTTTCAATGTCAATGCCCAAGTCTTCTTTTTTGAAGAAAAACAAGTAACAGTCTTCGTTCTGGTCTATGCCTTTTTCTCGCAAGTAGTTTGCTTGGAGAAGTGAACCTGACTCACTGGCACTTTTAAGTACCTTTGCAAAGGTTATTATGCTTTTCCAGCCCTTTTCTTGGATTTCGCTTTCGTGTTCACAAACGAGGTGGGCTAGCATTTTAAGGTCTTCGGCTGACAAAACTACTGAAGTCACTTTGAACTTTTGCATGTCGTCCATAGCTTCGATTTTGTTTTTGGTTTTAAATTCATGACGGATGAACTGGGCAGGTGGGCAGTGTTCTATAGACTTGTAGTAGTAAGTGATGGGGTTCTTGGTGTCAAAAGCCACTTCGCCCAAGGAGTTCTTTGAAAAACTAGTCTTTTGCCTCCTGAAGCCTGAGTCTTCTGAAGACACTATTTCTTCAAAGAACTTCTTCATCTTGGGAATTTCTCGTTCGATGAAAGAGTTTATGGCAGAGTACTGCTTTTCTTCAAAGAAGTTTTCCTTAAAAATGTTTTTAAAAATCTAGGTAAGCCTTACAGTTCCAATGGTTTTCAAGTAGCTTAAAGTAGAAGCGTTTATGATTACATTCTGGAGAAGTCCGTTTTTTATGGGGTCAAAAATAGCTGGAATCCACCAAAAAGTGAATAAAAAATTCCCTAGCAAAGAAAACTTTTCACGCTCTAGCACTCCTGGAGTGATTTTGTCAATTAACTCTATCATCTTCCTGCAAATGCCTCTGAGTCCGTGGGGCATAGTCCGTACATTCTTGTACAAAGAGTCCAGCAAGGACTTGCAGTGGCTAATGATGATTTCGCTCCGAGCTTTAATGATGTCCATCACTTGAGGCATTTCCAAAGCTTCCTCTTCAGTGACTTCCCTGACAGGTTCCTCTACTGGCTTGTTTTTGGGTTTCTTTGTGGTGCCAAAAAAGGACTTTCGTTTTTTGACCTGAGTGACTTCTTCTGTTTTAAACATAGCAAACTTTTCCTTTTCTGCGAAGTAAATCTTTCTGGGGTCCAGTTTGAGGTCCTTAATGCTGTCTTGGTCTAGAATGATTTCTCGCAGTGGCTTTTTGAAAACGAGCTTCATGTACTTCCGTTGGTTCCTTCTTTTGGTGTAGAGTTTCAAAAAGTTACGCAGAACGTAGTTTTCGTTAAGCAAGTTGCTTATGTGGCCTCGGTCCTTTAAGTAAAGAAGTTCGCTTTCAAGTACGTCGTGGATCACCTGAACTAGCTCCAGCTCTGCGTTCTCAGGGTGCACTAAGTCCAAGAAGAAGCTGTAAGCAAAACTCTCTACCAAACTGTCTATGTTGTCCATGCGCTGTCTGCAGCAAAAAGCAATGTACCTAAACATCTCGTGGGAAGATCTAATGTTCAGCACTAGACTCTCTGCATAGCGGAAGTTGTCACCAAGTGAAGCGTGTGTGTCGTCCAAGAGTTTCTTACTTCGCAAGTCCTGCTTAGCACTTACAGTTCCTTGGGCTTCACGAACTAGTAATTGCTTTTTGTAGTACTCTTTGTGCAGCTCTTCTAGTTTAGCCAAAAGTTCCTTTTTTTCGTTTTCGTCTGCTTTAATATTACCGTGACTTAGCCGTAGTCGTTCATACTTCAAGCACTTCTGAAGGTACACCCAGTCTTCAAAGGTTATTCCGTTTTCCATTTATTACACCTCAATCAGAACTCTTATAAAAATGGGCTGTGCTTCCAGTCGGCAGGAACTGAGTTCTGAAGAACAAAGCATCTTGCAACAACAAGACCAACTGGAGTTCTTCAAAAACAGCTGCAAGCTAATTGACTTTGCACTGAGGAAGTACTCCTACAACGGATATATCAACGAACACCAGTGGACTGATGCAGGAAGCCTTTTGGAAATTAAAACTATCAGCACTCCCCAGTGTCCCAAGTGCAGTGAGTTCTACAGCCTTTTTAGAGATGAGGGCAAACTAAGGTTTAAAGAAATCCTTGTGCTAGGGACTCTTCTCAGCAGCGGAACTCCTAAACAAAAGGCAAAGTTGCTTTTTGAACTAGAAGACCCTGAAGACCTTGGAGAACTCAGTTCTTCCCAAGTTTTAGACCTCATCCACCTCATAGTTGACATTTCCGCGCAAAAGATTCCGTCACTTGTTAGTGACAAAATTTCGCCACCTGCTTCAGAAAAAGCCATACAGAAGTACAGTCAGCAGCTTAAGGAATATGCTGAAAAAGCCACTCCAAGTCTGCTTGAAATTTTCATGGGAGGCAAAAACCAGGACTCCGTGAAAAAGGCTGTTTTTGTTAGTTACTTTGGAGAAGAAGAAGCTGCTAGGCTTGTGTCTCCCTATGGAGTGAGGAGTTTCTTGTTAAAAGTCGGAAAAGAAACCCAAAAACAAAACCAGCTCCAAATCGGAACTGAAGACCAATAACCCAACTCAGAGACTCTAAGAAGCATTAAATTACTAAGTCTTAACTCTGCTTACTCAGCATTGGAATTGTGAATTTTGAAAAAATAAGTAAAGCTGGGGCCATTAAAGTAAGTTTAATCACAAAAAAAATCAACTCGTCTTAGGAAGCCAATTATTAAGATTAAGCTGAACTTAAGGTACTTTACTCAAACCAGTTGATCATGTTGATAATTTGGATAAGACAATCGTGGGGCTTCGCCATGTGCTTCTTCAGTTGGTGGATGGAAGAGTACTGCTTGCCACAGGCCAGCATAGAGCACCTGTGTCTGATTTTCTGGTGGACAGTCTTGTGGTGGTAGCTCCTTGCCGAGTAAGAGGCGTAGGCTTTGTTGCATCCCAGTTGGCACTTAAAAGGCCGACTGATGAGCTTTTTGGACGCTGTCAGTCTAGAAGAGGTCTTCTTTTTCGACTGCAGTACTGTATGCATTTCTGAGTCGGACTCTATTCTTATAGAACTGTCGAAATGTACTTCATCATTTGGGAAATTCTGGTATTTCATATTTATGAGAAACGATTAGTTACTAAAATATGAGTTAACTTCTTAATTCACACCTTTTTAGTTCCCCAGACAAAGAGAATTGGCTAAAAAGTTAACTCCACAAATAGTTGGGTTTTTGTCAGCAATGAGTATGTATTTATATTCTTACTACAAATAATAACTATGAAACCCACGATTTCAAAAACTCCTAATCCTAAACCTAAAAAAACTATATCACTCAATGTAGCCCGTAAGCATTACCTAGACACCAAGTACCAAGTTGTGCGTTTTGTGGGCAAGAAGCTCCTCAACTGGCAGCTCACCAAAAACGAAAAGGCTTGGGAAGTTATGTGGGTCGACTCTACAGTGCCTCCAGAACTTCTGGCGTCTATGAAGCCCTACCAACGAGTCAACCACTTCCCTGGCATGTATGCCATTGCACGCAAGTCTAACCTCTGCATGAACCTCAACAAGCTGAGGAACAGGTTCCCCGAAGACTTTAACTTTTACCCCAAAACTTGGTTTTTGCCAGCAGAGCACTCGGAGTTCCACAAAAACTTCAAAGCCCACTCAACCTACATAGTGAAGCCAGAAGCTAGTTCACAGGGCAAAGGGATCTACCTCACCCGGGACATAAATGAAATTGAACCCGGGGAGCACTGCATTGTGCAAGAGTACCTTTCGCGTCCTTTCTTGATTGAAGGACTTAAATTCGACTTGAGGATTTACGTGCTTGTCACGGGCTGCAACCCTCTCAGACTCTTCATCCACGAAGAAGGCCTCACTAGGTTTGCTACTGAAAAGTACAAAAAACCTAGTTCTGCAAACATCGAACAAATGAGGATGCACCTCACAAACTACGCTGTCAACAGAAAGTCCAAAAAGTTCGTTGCAAACAAGAACGCCGACGAAGACTCAGTGGGGCACAAAAGAAGTCTTTCTTCGACTTTTATTTGGCTGGAAGAGAACGGCTACGACGTAGACACTTTGTGGGACGACATCTGTGACATCATCATTAAAACAATTTGTGCTATTCAGCCATCTTTAGCACACACGTACCACTCCTGCCAACCAGACGACGTCACAAACGCAATGTGTTTTGAAATTCTGGGGTTCGACATAATTCTTGACGACAGACTAAGGCCTTGGTTGCTCGAAGTGAACCACTCGCCTGCCTTCAGCACAGGGTCTCCGCTAGACAAAAAGGTCAAAAGACAAGTAATCAAAGAAGCTTTGGAAATGCTGAACTTGTCACCTAGTGACAAAAAGAAGTACGAACTACAGCGTCGCAAAGAAATAACCCTCAGAACAATCCAAAAAACCTCTTTCCAAGAAAGATCCATGCAAAAAGAACACAAACGCAAGGAGTTCCAGCACAGTAGGGACGAGTACGAGTCAGAAAACTCAGGAGGCTACATCAAAATATTTCCTGGAAAAAACGACAACTACTACTTAGAGTTCATGGAAGCAGCCAAAGAAATCTGGAGCAACTTCACAGGCTCCCGGAACAGAAGCAGACGTGTGAGTCAAAAAGAGGAAAAAAAGAAAAGCGAGTCCAGAGACAACTTCGAAAAGAAACAAAAGGAACTCTACGACTTCTACAAGATGAAGTACACTGAGAAAAAAGACGAGCTGAGCAAAGCTTACGAGTCTAAGTTAAAAGCCATACAGAAAAACACCAAACCTCCTCTTAAATTTGCTACCAAGTAATAACTAACCTAGTATAAATGCTTTCCCAAAAGTACAAAACCAATAACTCTGCTTGTTTCAACACCAGAATTAACTCAATCAGCGGGTTGCAGTCTTCTTTAAGCCATAAAACTAGTTGTTCACTCAGCGAACTCCAAAGACACGCCAGACTGGAAGAGCACAAGTACCACGAAATGATGTACATAAAAGCAGTGCTGATTCAGAAAGCCATTAGGAAGTTCAACGCCACCTGCAAACTGACTTACCTCAAACAAGAAAAAGAAAAAAGAATAAAGAACAACGCTGCTACTAAAATTCAATGTGCAGTTAGAATCTACTTCGCAAAAAGACTCAGAAACTATCTAGCCATGGTAAAAGCAATCCAACTCGCCCAAAACCAAGCCTCTAACACCATAACTAAGTTCTTCAAACTAATTTTGCTCCAGAAAAGATCCAAGACCCTGAGTTTAGTCCACAAACTCCTGAAAACACGCTTTGAAGCTGCTTGCTTCATCCAGAAACTTTACAAAGGCCACTTAGTCCGGAAAGACCTTTCCTTTTCCAAACTCCCACACAAAAACAAACTAGTTCAGTGGAGGTACCCAGCCCAAACAGTCTTTTTAATAGGTTCGTTTACTTCGCCTCCCTGGAAAGTAAAGATCCCAATGCAGCACTCGCGTTACCTGAACTGCCACTACACCACATACTTCATGAACTCCGAACTGCCTTCTGGAAAGTACTTTTTCAAATTTGAAGTTGACTCAATTCCTGTGTGTGACGGTTATATGCCTATTTCAGAAGACCCCCAAGGAAATTACACTAACATTATTAACATTCCCAAAAAAAGTAAAATACCCAGAGCCCTTAGCACACGGTCAATCTACGACGACTCAATAGTCACTGACATAGTTAATTCGAACAAAAACACTCCCCGCAGAGTCCACAAAACACTTTCTGGAAACCTAGGCTCTCCCAGAGCACTTAACTTAGCCAACGAAGCCACCGCTACCCACAACGTCAAAGTGACTCTAGGAGCCTGCATGGTTGCACACCCCAAACAACAAACAGCCCCTCTGTCACCCGAAGGAAGTGCGGATGCTTACTTCATTGACGAAGAAAAACAAATATTTGGGCTTGCAGACGGAGTGGGGGAGTGGGAAACCTTTGGACTCGACCCTAGTTTGTTTCCGAACGAACTCATGCACAACTGCAAACATGCTTTTGAAAAGTCAGAACCCCTTCTCAAAAAGCTTCCCAGAACTGAACTCTTAAGTGCTTTCGAACAAGTACTTTACGAGGGGTATGCTGGCGTAGAGAGTTATGGCAGTTCCACAGCTTTGCTTGTCTACTGCAAAGACTCTTACCTGTTTAGTCTTTGTTTAGGAGATTCAGGCTACATGGTCCTTAGGGAAAGAGAAAACAAAAAATACAGCCTTGTTTACAGGTCTTGTGAACAACAACACTCCTTCAACTGCCCCCTGCAACTTGCCCAAATGCCCAAAAAAGAAGACTACAACGACCTTTTAAAAAAGGGCCTTTCTACACTGGTCACTCTTCTGAAGCGGTCTAAAAAAACCACCTACGATTCCCCCTTCGACTCAGTTTCGGAGTCAATAGTACTTAAGCCCAATGACTTGATCATAGCAGGGACTGACGGACTCTTCGACAACTTGTTTGACACTGAAATTCTCGAAACTGCAGAGTCTTTTGCGGCATTTTACGACAACAAAAAGGAACTAGCCCAAAAACTAGCTGAACAACTCTCTGCCAAAGCTGTTGAAAAGGGCTGGGACTCCAACTACAAGTCACCTTTCAGCAAAAATGCCAGTAAGCACGGAAGAAAGCACTTCGGAGGAAAGTTAGACGATACAACGGTTATTGTGGGAATAGCACTTGCTGAGTCTAACTAACTTACTTAGGAAACAAGTGTTCGATTGTCTGCATTATCTGCAAAAGTTGTTCTTCTCTAAACGGGAGGCACATCACTTGGATTCCCAAAGGAAGTCCTTCAGAGTTCTCCATGCACTTGTTCATCACTTTGACCCACTTGCCTTTGCCTTCCCAGTAAAACTGTTCTTCTTGGTTGACACTTCCTAAAGCAAGATTTGCACAGGGAAAGTCTATAAGTGCTGCTAAAGCTGTGTAAATCATTCCTGGAAACAGGTCTTGCTGCATTCCAGGGTAGGGCGCAGGACAGTGGTAAGGCAAAAGAACTCCGTCCAAGTCCTCCCAAGCTTCCAGCACCTGCTCTTTAAACCTAGTTGCTCCCATACAGTGTTGTGAGTAAGAGTAAGCTGACTTGTCTCTAACTACTTTGGCGTAAAACGACTCCTTTTCGCCGTGGAGTTTTTCTTGGAAAATTGTGTAGTAGTTCCTAAGTGACTTAGGCATAAGCATCGACTTCCTGAACTTAGACAAGCCAGCAAAGGCCTTCATGTTCGAAAATAGCATTGCAGCAGCGTGTTCAAGAGCCTCTATCAAAGGAGGAAACTTCACTTTAACTACCGTGTGTCCTTCGCTCTTCAGCTTCTGGCATACTTCTTTCATAACTCTTTGGAAAGGAGCAGGTGCCGGCCAGAAGTCGTCACTTTCTATGTACCCAATCTTCCACTTACGAGGTTGGCATTCCTTCCAAACAACAGGTGGAATTCTGGGGTCTAAAGTGTGCATTCTTTGTCTGCACAAAACACCCATGATAGTTGACAGGTCTTCCGGACACTTGGCTATTGGACCCCAACTAGACTCTAGGCCTGGAAACCCAAACTTCGCCCCGGGTGCCTTTCCAGAGATCCTTGAAGAAGTTGGCCGCAAGGCACAAACTCCACAGCACATTGAAGCATACCTAAGTCCTTCAATTAACTCACTGCCAATAGCTGCCACCACACAACCCAACTTAACCATAGCAGCATCTGGTCCAGAAGACCCTTCAATAGTTCTTTGGTTGTTTTGGGGGTTAACTGGTCGTTCGATGAGGGGGTGTTCTCCCCACAAAGACATTGCGCCTTTGCACAAAACAATAGCTCCGTTCTCTTTGAGTATTGAAACTAAAAGTGAGTCTTGGGGGTCTATCACGATTGTTTGGCCCATGTCGCGCTTGATCATTCCCTTGCAAGCTATTGACTCGTGCACCGAAAAGGGGATTCCGTGGAGAGCAGACCTTACTTTGCCCGAATTAATTTCGTGTTGCAGAATCTCGGCTTGCTCCAAACAACCTGCTAAGTCCACATCAGATATCAGATGCCTGTCCCAGGCTTCGTTTTTAAGACGCTGAGCACAGACCACCACTAACTCTGGAACAGTAACTTCACCCTTGTCTAGCATTTGTCTGATTTGTGTAAGGCTAAGCAAAGGTAGGTCCTTGTAAAGCTTGAGGTTCAGTGTGTAAGCTATGCACCTCTGCAAGCTGACCTTTACTTCTTCCCTTTTCCTCAAGAACTCGTCAATTCTTTTTTTGCGTTTTTTGGTTTCAGAGTTAAAAACCAACCCTAGTTTCAAGGCAAGGCCTGCCCCCAAAACACTAAGCAACGCTAGCAAGTCCCACCTGTTTTTGAACCCGCCTAAGTAAGAAATGGCTGTTCGAAGGTTCATTAGAATTATTACACTAACCCCACCATGAAGGCCTAACACTCACACGTGATTGCTGTGAGGGAGCGAAACTTGGCTTCTCAAAGCGTCTTTTTAAAGACTGGATTCTTGAAGCAAGACCTGACTGGTTGGAGGGAGCTTGGTTGATAGGAGGCAGGTTTGCTGCAGGCAAGATCTGTCTTTTGCGAAGTCTGTCTAGTTCGTGGGAGCGCAGTGGACTTTTGAGGCCTTCGCCTGGGGGTCTAAAGATGTCTTGGACTTTCTTTCCTTTGTTAGGACTTGACTTGTTGCTTTCGAAGTTGCTGAGGGCTTCTCTGGACTGGTAATTGGAGTTCCTTTTTGAAGCTGGAACACTGAAGTACGACCTGTCATAAGCAGGGGCAGGGAGTTTATTTGAAAGTGACCTAATGTTAGAAGGAACCCTTATTGTTCCTATTAAATTGCCTGGAACTTGTGCAGGTTCAACTATCCTTGCGCGTTTTTTGATGAAGTCCATCCCAAGCAACTGGGAACAAGAAGGCCTTTTTGAAGATTCTAACTGGAGCATGAGTCTGATTAAGTTGCGCAGGTCACTTGAGTAGGAAGGAGGGATTGGAGTGTAGTCGCACTTGATTACTTTTTGGTAGAGTCCCTTCATGCTGTGAGAAGTAAAGGGAGGGTTGAGAGTAATTGCTTCGTAGAGCACACAGCCCAAACTCCAAATGTCGCTTTTGGAATCGTAAGGTCGGTCACGCCAAACTTCTGGACTAGCGTAGTAAGGAGTTCCAGTTTGTGTGTAAACTAGTCCCCGCTTTGCTACCTTAGATACATTCATGTCACTTAGTTTTATGTTGCCGTCTCTAGAAAGAAGCACGTTTGCAGACTTGATGTCTCTGTGGAGTATTTTCAAGTCGTGTAGAGCTTTCAGTCCCCTGATGGTTTGAATGAACAGGTCCCAGATTTGTTTTTCCGTAAAAAAAGTTGCTTTCCGTTTGTGCGCATTGATTTTTTGAAGCAAGTCTCCGTCGTCAGCAAACTCCATGACAATGCAGAGGCTGTTGTTGGTTTCGTCTATAAAAGCTTCTTTGTAGCCGATGACGTTGGGGTGGTTGATAGAGGCCATTATTCTGACTTCAGTCAATGCGTTTTCTTTTTCCTTCTCTTTGAGTGGTTGGAACTTAACTTTCTTGAGCGCGTAGTAAGCCCCGTCAGATTTCCTCCTGACTTTGCTCACAACTGAATAAGCTCCATCTCCTATTTTCTCTAAAATATCAAATTCCTTCAAAGACATATTCAAAAAATTAAATGGAAGAGTTGCCAACTTTAAAAATTCTGACGCTCGGGGACTCCAGTGTAGGAAAAACCTCGCTCTTGCTCAGGTTTGCTGACAACCAATTCACCATAAACACCATTTCTACCATAGGAATTGAGTACAAGTCCAAAGCAGTGAAAGTGCTTGACAAGCAAATCAACCTCCAGGTCTGGGACACTGCAGGCCAAGAACACCACCACTCCAGCATCTCCACTACCTTTTACCGACGTGCACACGGAATCGTTTTGGTTTACGACTTAGACAACCCCACTAGTTTCCAAAACGTGAACAAGTGGATCAAACAGATCGAAAACAAAACTGGGGAAGCTGTCCTTGTCCTCGTGGGCAACAAACTAGACCTCGGCCAAGAAGGGTGTTGCGAAGCTGGGGAACAGTTTGCTCAGAGGTACAAAATCCCTTTTGTGCCTTCAAGTGCTAAAACTGGATATAATGTAAATAGGGTATTTGAACTCGTTGCAGAAATCATCCTCAGGGACAAACCCCACTTACTCAAAAACTCAAACACTGGGTGTAAATTAAAAGATAAAAAACTCAAAAAACCACCAGGCTGTTGCAGAACATAATTAACTTATTCAGAAGTAAACTTCTTAACTGAAGACCCTAGGTACTCCGCATACCCTATGTAAGTTTCGGGCTTCAAGGACTCCAGTTCAGCTACTATTTTCCCAGGCAAGTCGTACTCCTCTTTGATCCTTTGAATCAACTCAAAGTACTCTTCTCTACTCAAAGACTCTTTTCCCCGAGTGAACTTCTTCAGGAGCTCGTAGGGCTGCTCATAGCCAAACCTTCTCAACACCATCTGCACTGGTTCCGCCAGTAGCTCCCAGTGCTGGTTCAGTTCGTCCTTCAACTTCTTCTCGTTGACCTTAAGTCTCGCAAAGCCTGTTTCAATTGACTTGTAAGAGAGAATGCAGTGTCCCAGTCCAGTCCCTATGTTCCGTAAAGCTGTGGAGTCACTTAAGTCTCTTTGGAACCTAGACACTGGAAGCTTTTCTTCCAGATGCTTCAGAATCGCATTGGCTATCCCTAGATTTCCTTCTGCATTTTCGAAGTAAATAGGGTTGACTTTGTGAGGCATAGTTGAGGAACCAACCTCTTTTTCCTTGACTTCTCCTAAAAAGTAGCCTAAACTAATGTACCCCCACATGTCTTTGCACAAATCGAGTAAAACAGTGTTAATGTGGCAAACTCTAGAACACATTTCAGCTATGCAGTCATGCGGTTCAATTTGGGTAGTGTAGGGGTTCCATTCCAGCCCCAAACCTTCTACGAACTTCTGACTCAAACTAATCCAGTTCACTCCTGGAAAAGTCACTACGTGGGAGTTGTAGTTCCCAACAGCCCCGTTGCACTTTCCACTCATCTTGAGTTGCTTGAGTTTGTGCAGCTGCAAACTAAGTCTGTAAGCAAAGTTAGCCACTTCTTTGCCCAGAGTAGTTGGAGAAGCTGGTTGGCCGTGTGTTCTTGACATCATCGAAGTACTTGAGTTGAGGACAGCTATTTTCTGAAGGTTGTTTACCAAACTCTCCAAAGCAGGTACCACAGTCTGCTGCACTGCTTCTTGGACCATCAGTGAGTAACTGAGGTTGTTGATGTCTTCCGAAGTGCAGCATACATGGAAGTACTCCTTTAGTTCTTGCAAGTGAGTGTGTTCTTTAAGGAAGTACTCGACGGCCTTTAAGTCGTGGTTAACTTCTTTTTCTTTAGTTTTAACCCAAGTTGCACCTTCTATGCCAAAGTCCTTCCACAAAGAGTTTAGTTTAGTTTCGTCACTTGGTGTCAGTCCTAGAACCCTTCCAGAGTTGTCTTTGAGAATGTTGTTTTGTGCAAGGTGAATCAGCCAAGAAACCTCTACTTTCACTCTGTACTTGATCAAAGCCGACTCACTAAAGTACTTCGAAAGTTCAGAAACCTTGCTTGAATACCTGCCATCCAGAGGCGAAATGCTCAGCAACTGCGAAAACCTTCTAATCATTGTTTTTTAGATTAGTTAAATAGAGTAATTAGTAGTAGTCCTGGAGCTAACAAGAGTCCAAGATCAGACTTCGGATTCAAATTGCTCCAGTACTCTGAAGTGAAAGTCTTTTTTACACATTCGTTGTTGTCAATGATTAGAGGGTGCATGAAGAACTTCAGGTAAGAGTGGTAGTAGTAGTTGGGGTCTTTGTCTAAACCTTCAGCTACCATCTGCATGCAGTTTTTAGAGTACCTTCTAGTGGTTTGGCAATCAGATATTGACTTACTGCTGTATAGTTCAGTGGCATTTTGTAACCACTCTTGTCCAGACTGATCCCCTACAAAGGCACTGCAGTAAGATTTGCCCTTAGGGTTGTAACCACAAGTACACTCTCCTACAAAATTGTAGGTTTGGCTGTTCTCTACAATGCAGTCATTGGAAGTAACACATTCCTTTTGTTCACTGGAAGACTGAGGAGCATCAGTACAGACACCCACAGCTCCTTGACTGTAACAGGCACCTGACTTGCACATGGTGTTGTAGCCAGAGACTGGACAGACTACTTGTTGTCTGTTGTTGACTGAAAAGTATTCCACACAAGTTCCTTCAGAAGAAGAAGTAGCGTTGCAGGTGGCTTTTGTAACACACTCAAACTTACTTGTGCAGGATTCGCCTATTTGCTTTAGAGGTTGGCATGTTTGAGACGAATTGCAGTAAAGTCCAGGATTGCACTCTCCCATTTCTCTGCAAGCTTGTCCTTGAGTCTTGCCTTGGCAGATATCCGACTCGCAGTTTCCATACTTACAGTCAGAGCTACTATCGCACATTTCACCAGGATAAGCTAATTCAAGAGGAGGTGCTCCTCCACAAGACTCTTGAATGTACTCGTTTGCTACTGCTTTGGTCCAGTCGCAGTGTTCTCCACCTGAGCACTGTGAGATGTTGAACAGGTTCTGGGCAGAGTTGAAGGAGATGCAGGTAGAGCTAGACTCCACTCCTGAACAAGTGTAAGCTTTGCACTCATAAAGGGAAGGTTTCTGTTCGTAGTAGTCTGAGTTAATTATTTCTTGAGTGCAATTGGAATTGCTAATAAGTTTTGGGTTTTTTAAAGACTCAAGGTGGCTCTTGAAGAAACTAGATATTTCGGAAGCATTAAGGTTTTGTTCAAAGCACGGCTGATTGTACCTTGCTTCAGTGTGGCAATTGAAAATGCCTTTGCTTTGCATGTAACTCAAGAGCTTGTGTTTATAGTTCAAGAATGAAGTATCTCCAGACCAAGGGTAACAGTAGGAGTCTCCTTCAGGGTTCATTCCGCATTCGCAAGTTCCTTCTTCAGAGAAACCACTTGAATTGATAGCAGAACAATCAGAATCGCGTCTGCAAGGGCTTTGAAGATTTTTTTGGCTTTTAAAAGCAGATTGGCATTTTTTGTTATCTAGAGAACAGCTTCCACTTTCGCAGAGTTCAGAAACACCTTCTGGGTTGGCGATTCGGATACAGTCATGAGCAGTTTCTCCTTCTTTCAAAGAGAAAAGCTCAACACATGTACCAGGTTTGCTTTCATCTCCGTTGCATTTAAGGTTGTTTTTGCAGATATAAGTGTTAGTGCACTGGCCTCCCTTGCTTTCTTGGACACTGCAAATCTTGTTCTTACAGTACATTCCAACTCCGCAGTCCATGTTTTTAATGCATTTTTCTCCTAGTTGGTTCCCAAAGCACTTTCCGAACACACACTTTTCTGACTTACACTGGGAATTAATCACGCATGGTTCTCCTGGGTACTTCTTCTCTATTTCAGGCGAAGGTTCCGGTACGCACTTTGCTGTTTCTTTCAGACTTTTGAAGTCGCAGTAAGGGTTTGAATCTAAATTGCAGCTGTCGAGTAGATAACTTCCATTCATATTTTTAAAGCAAACATCACCACCCAAAATAGAGCATTCGTAGATCGGACACTGAGGTTTAGGAGGAACTATGTAGTTCCAATAATCAGAAGTGAATATGTCTTTAACGCAGTTGTCGTTGTCTATGTACTTGGCGAACTTGGTGTAGTTAAGACTAGAAAGATAAATCTCAGTTTGATTGAGTCCGATGTCCTTAGCTACTTGCTGTGCACAAGTCAGTGAGTGCCTTCTTGTAGTTTGACAAGCTGACATGCTTGAGCTGTTCAAGTACAAAGTTATGTTTCCTAAGAAGTGCTTGCCTACTTGATCCCCTAAGAAAGGCATACAGTAAGAGTTGCCCCCAGAGTTATACCCGCACTGGCAGTCACCTGTGAACTTGTCATTTTCGACGTTCGTCACTGTGCAGTCATTTGATGTGATGCACTTTTTAGGGAACTCTTCGTAGTAAGGAGCAGGAACGCATTTGCCCACTGAAGAGCCCTAAGAAGAATAGCAAGTTCCACTTTGGCACATATAGTTGAACCCTGGAACGGGACAAGGCACCACACCTTCGTTTTCCACAGAAAAATACTTTATGCAAGTCCCTGGGACTCTAGGTTCTGTGGTATTGCAAGTAGCGTAGGCTACACATTCATACTCGTAGTTGCACTTCTCACCTACACCTTTGAGTTTTTGGCACACTGTTTTGAAGTCAATGCTTGAATGGTCAAGGTCACAGTATAAGCCCGGATTGCATTCTTCGTTCAAGGTGCAGTCCTTGCCTTTAGCAGCTCCCTGACACTCTCCTAGTTGGCAGTTTCCATACTTGCAATCATCACTGGACTCACAGCTTTCTCCTGGGAAGTGCTTTTCAATTGGCTTTTGACCTCCACAAGTAACATTCAGCCATTTGTTAGCCTCAGCTAATTCTGAGTTGCAATACTCGTCGCCAGGGCACTCCTTAAGTCCAAAAGTGTTGGTTCCTCCAATGTAAGTGATACACACGTCTTTTTGCCAGTCATGAGAATCTACGCACTTATAAGCTTTGCACTCAAAGTCTCTTGCGCTAAGTTTGAAGTAGTCTTGGTTGAAGATAACCTCAGTGCAGTAATCGTTTTCTTGATACCTAGCAGTGTCCCCGGCCAGTAGTTTGTTTTTGGTGTAGTTGAAGATTTGTGGAGGTTCTAAGGTTTGTGACAAGCAGAAATTGTCAAACCTTCTTTCAGTGTGGCAGTTTCTGATTCCATTGTCTCCAAGGTGCTTTTTAAGGATTTCTCTGACTTGAGCTGAAGGAGGATCCCCTGACCATGCCTCGCAGTACTTAGTTCCTATAATCCCCATGCCACAGCTGCAGGTTCCTTCTTGCAAAGAGTAAACTGAGTTTGAACCAATACAGTCAAGACTATCAGTGCATGTTTTGGGGTAGCTTCCAGAGATAGTTAAAGGTTCTCGGCACACTCCAACTCCATTTTCAACTCCAGTTGAGTTACCATCGTAAATAAACGTAAAGTTCTTTTCACAGCTACCTGACTTGCAGAGGTTACTTACACCTTCTGAAAACCAAGTCATGCAGAGTCCCACACCTTCGCCGTCCTCTATGCTAAAGTAATCCACGCAAGTTCCGTCACCAAGCATTGTTTGATTGCAAGCTAGTTGGTTGTCGCATTCGTAGTCACTGCTACAATAGGAGCCTTTTATCTTCTGTCGCCTGCATAGGCTATCTTGTCCACAGTAAAGTCCAACACTGCAGTCGCTGTGCGAAGTGCATTGCTCACCTAGGGATGCACCTGCACACTTGTTTCTAATGCACATGCTAGTGACGCAGTCAGAGTCATAAACACAAGGCTCCCCAGGGTAAACAGGGTCTTTGAAGGGCCTAGGCATGGAAGTGCAGTTAAATGGCTGGTGGAAACTAGGTTGCACATTGCAATAAGGACTTTGCCTGCGAGAGTTTTCACAGATCTCAAGTTCAAAGTTACCCCCAACTGGACGCATGCACTGGTCCCCAAAGTTCTCTCCGCCAGTGTGGCAGTAGTACTTTGGGCATTCTGAACCCAAACTCAAACTTACTGCAAGAACCCAAAGCAAAATTTTGTTCAACATATTTTTACAACAACCCCTAACACCCTATTTAATTCGAAGAAGCACTAAGAATTAAACTAACCAATCGATCAAAACTTGAAATAGCCCTTGCTCATAAGTCACTGCACTCAGCATTCTAGTCTTCTAGAATATTGGCTTCACCGAACGTCATAACTACCAAAAAGGTGCTAAGTTCATTGGAAACTTGCTGCTTGCCTTTAATGAGAGAAGAATAGCCGAAGTGATTTTAGTAACTAATGAGAATCAATTACACACCGAATTACTCATTAAACTAATAGACCAAGAATTTGATGTATTATTACTACTTTATCAAGCAAGTTATTCTCGTTAGCGTTCTTGCCCCAGGTGGGTAGATTTTTCTTGTGTCTTTTCATTGGTTTTTGGTCTTCGTTTCTTCTTGAGTCGGAGTTCGTTGCTTCTTGTGGGTTTTTCTGGTCTTGATGATGATGTTGAAGTAGTTCTTGATTTCTGTGTCTAATTTTTGTTTTTGTTTTATTGTTAATTGGTTTCTTTCTTCATTTAGTTTGTCCGATTCTAGTACTAAGTGGTAGATGAGTGATTCCTTTGGTTCGAAGTGTTTCCTTGCGATTTTCCTCAGTTTTTCTCTTGGGATTCTGTTTTTGGGCAGTATTCCAGGATGTGTTCGACTGTCTCTTCTTGCTTGCACCAGGTGCAGTTGGGGTCTGGTTCCATGTGTTTGATGAAGCGTGTGATTTTTGCGTAAGTTTAAGTTTATTTTATCAAATCCTTGCAAATCGATTAAGTCTGCTGCTTTCCTATGCCCCTGTTTAGCTTTCGTTTTTGCTTTGCTCGTTTTTTAACTTATCCAGTAGTGCCTGCATATTAACAAAGAACTTTAACCGCTTTAACTTAGATAAACTTAAAAAGTTTGCAATTTTATTATGCTCTTTGGACAAGTTTTCGTTTTCATTCCTTAAGTTGTCGATTTCAAGCTGATAGTTAATAAAGTCGTACTTGAGTTTTGTGTGGCTTTCTACTTCTTCAGTAAGTCTGCTTCTAGTGTCCTCTAGTTCCTGGATTACATTTCCATACTCCTCACTCACTGTATTTTCGTGGTCGCTTTGGCTCCCCTCAGTTCTTATTTCATCCAGCTCCCCCACTGACACGCTTCCCGAACCCTTCAAAGCGTTTTTCAAAGACTTAATTTGGGAGTCTTTTTTGGAAATTTCTTGCTTTGCGTTAGCTAGCAACAACTTAAGTTCAGCCACAGTGTACTCTCTGTTTACTTTGGGTTTGTTCTTGATGGCTTTTGCCCTGATTCCAAACCGCAGAGTACTGAGTGTTTCGTGCTCATTGAACTTCGAGGGAGAACACGTAATTATCAAAGAAGTTTTGGAATTCCCTCCCAGCGAATCTTGCAGAACTCGTGTGAGTTTCGAGTCCCTGTAGGGAATGTGTGAGTTTTTGCCGTCAGTCAAGCAATTTATGACTTGCCCCAGTACAGTAAGGGACTTGTTGATGTTTTTAGCTTCCTCCAGCCTTTTCCCAGCAGCACCAGTTTTAGAGACCTTTTCAGACCCTGCTAAGTCTACCAGGTACAACTTACCCACTTTGGTAGAGTAGTCCAGTGTGTTGTTTTGTGCAATTATTATAATAAACAGAGAGTGGGACCTCGAAGACCCTGCATTCATGTCCGTGTAACCTACTTCTCTATTATCAGTTCCCACTTTCATCAAGTCGTAAACTTCCTGGTCCGAAGAAACATAGTGTTCAGTCAACCCTGAAATAAAAATTCCCTTGGTCCTATCTTCGTGCACCTTCAAATTGGTCCTAGAAGGGTCTATTAGGTCCTTGATCTTTTCCATGTAAATCTCGGCAAAGGAAACTTTCACAGTGAACTCCAGGTGGTCGTAGGAGTTCTCAATTTGGTCAAAAACAGTTCCAACCATGCGAGGAATTATCCCCATCATGTTTTTGTCTTCAATACTCGGTCCAGTCATGGTGAAGGTCTTACCCGAAGAAGTTTGTCCGTAGGCAAACACTGTTCCATTAAACCCTTTCATAACTGACTCAACAATTGGCTTAGCTGCCTTTTCGTAAACTATTTTTTGCTCTGAGTTTGGACCAAATACCCAATCGTAAGCAAACCGCATGGGCTCATTTTTTTCTTGTTGAGGCGTCACAACTACAGTAGAGCCCCCTTCGATGTTCATGCTAAGACTTTCTGCCAGCTCTATTTCCTTAGCGTTTAGGGGCCGGAACCGGCAAAACACCCCTATGTTGGCAGAGGAATCGTCTTCCATTTTATTAGTTGTTGATAAACGATGAAGGTCTTCACCACTGTCGGCACAACCAACTTCGACGACTTAGTTAAAGAAGTCGACAAAGATGAGGTCAAGTCTGCCCTTGCCAACTCGGGATACACACACATAGAGTGCCAAATAGGCTCAGGAACCTACACTCCTAGCCTTCCTAACTTCAGTTATGCTCCCAGTCTAAGTGATAAATTCCAGTCCGCTGACTTGGTAGTGAGCCACGCAGGTGCAGGATCGATTCTTGAAGCGCTGCGCTTAGGTAAAAAGCTCATTGTAGTTGTCAACCAAAAACTAATGAACAACCACCAACTCGAAATCAGCAGAGAGTTGTCTCAGAGAAGCCACTTACTGATGTGCGAAAGTCCTTCCCAACTACTAGACACTATACTACTTGTAAATTCTTTCAACCCAGTTCCCCTCCCTCCTCCACAAACAAATATCTTAGTCAATCAAATAGAAAAACTCTTAAGTTAAACATTGTGCTCAATTCCTGATAACCATTTAGTTTTTCTAACTTTTTCAGGACTTTGAAGAAAACCAAAGTCAACCCAGTTGCTATTTCAACCAAAGGTAAGTCTGAATTACTGGACGTCTGGAGTCTCGCTTCTGGAGAGATCACACAAGCACTAAAGGAAGCACTGAAGGAGTACTTTCACTTAGCTTATCAAGTGATGACAGGTAATTGTATCTCGAAGTGACTTATAAGTCAGTTACAATGTGGAACCTTAAGATTCTAATCCAAAACCACCCTAATTTTATCCCTAACTTAATCAAGACTAATCAGAAATAGGCCTTACTGCTCCCAATGAGCTCAAAGGTTAAATTATATTTAAAACTTCGCACCTAAAGGCCTTTTCTGGTTCATATTTATTATGCAAACCAACTGCCCATTAGGTTGTAGAGCTATTTCAAAGTGCAGCTGTGAAGAGTTTTTGTGTGACCATATGATTGTTTGCCACATTAAGCAAGGCCACTCCGCTAACGCTTTGACTGAAGCTGACGAGGTGAACGAAGTCCTAAACATAATCTCATATAAGAGACAGGAAGTCACCCAGTTAAGAAAGCTAATTCTTTCGAAAGTGGAGGAAATAACGTATGCAGAGCTTATTCAACTCAAGCGACTGAGCGATGCTGTGGTTGAGTCTTACTCAGCCATCCCCAGCACCCTTGAACAAATAAATCAATTCCAACCTAGCGACCTCTTCAATAAACTAATCAGCCAATTTAGCTTCGACAACAAATTACAAGAAGTGCCGTCTCAAGCCAAGCAATTTGCCAAGTCTTGGCGACAGAGGGAAAGAACCCTTCATGAAAGAATAACTGATCTCGTTAATCAACTTGAGGAAGCCAAGAACAAGCACCAGAAACTAGAAAAGCAACTATGTGACCTCAATCAGCAAGTCAAAGCTAAAGACCAAATAATCCAAGAACTGCAGAAAAAAGGAAACCATCCGAGGGAAAAAAAAGACCTATGGACAGAACTACCTATTATTGTGTCTGGAAGTGATGATAGTACCATCAGGATTTGGGAAAATAGCCAAGCTAGAGTACTTCAAGGTCATACTGATCGTGTCTGGTCAGTTGCTGTGTCTGATAGGAAAGGGATACTGGTGTCTAGTAGTGCTGATTCTACCATTCGAGTGTGGAGTCTAGCTACCGCACAAGTAACCCAAGTACTCAAGGGACATAGCAATGTGGTATACTCTGCGACTGTTTCTAGCAATGGCGAGTGGGTTGTGTCAGGAGGTAGAGACAAAACACTTAGAGTGTGGAGTCTAGCTTCTGGACAAACCACTCGAATACTCGAAGGTCATAGTAGTGTTGTTAGCTCAGTGGCAATTTCTAGCAGTGACCAATTCATAGTCTCTGGTAGTTATGACTATACACTCAGAGTGTGGAGTCTAACTACTGGAGAAGTGATTAGAGTCCTTCAAGGCCATAGTGATTGGGTCAACTCGGTGGCCATTTCAAAGACTGATCGATACATTGTCTCTGGGAGTAAGGACCGCACTATTAGAGTGTAGAGTCTAGCTTCTGGAGACCTGATTAGAGTCCTTCAAGGACATGGTGGGATTGTCAGGTCAGTGGCTATTTCAAGTGACGAGCAGCTCATAGTCTCAGGAAGTGGAGACAAAACCATTAGAGTGTGGAGTCTGACTTCTGGAGAAACTATTCAAGTACTCACAGAAAATAATGGAGCAGTACTTTCAGTCAAGCTATCAAGTGACGAAAAGTACCTGGTGTCTGGAGATGGTTATGGAGACAATTCAGTGAGAGTTTGGGACCTCTCTACAGGTCAACAGACTCAAGAACTGCAAGGCCATACCAATGATGTCTGGTCAGTTAACTTAATTTAACTTGAATTTTTTCATTGTTAACAATCTCTTTAATATTTTTTGATCTCCAAAGGATTCCGGAATACTTAGTTCAAGCATCGCTAATAGCTAGATTAATACTTTTCGATATTCTTTTAATTTAACTACTTCACATGGATACCATAACCTTTGGGCCTTTAAGGCATAGCTCTACCACTGTTAAACACTAAAACACTTATACAGTAATGAACTACTTACTACCCTTTACTTTCCCTTGTCCATTCTGATTACATCCGACCATTCAGGCTATGCTTAAGTAACCAATTCCTAGCTATTTCCTAAATTACTTCTTATTTCTTAGTACCTTCCATTTGTAATGCTGGCCAACTGTGCCTCAGGGTGCCAAGCCATTTCCAAATGCACTTGTGAAGAGCTCTTATATGACCACATGGTTGCTTTTCATCTTAGACAAGGCCACACCGCTGCTCCTCTTACTCAAAGTGACCAAATGAACGGAGTGCTCAGCATGATTTCCCGTAAAAAAGAGGAAATTAACAAACTAAACACCCTTATTGTCTCAGAAGTTGAGAGACTAGTTTCTGAGCAACTCATTGTACTTGAAGAACTAAAGAGTGCACTGACTAAGTCACAATCTGACATTCCCTCAGCCATCGACCAACTCAACCAAGTCCAGCCTAAAAACCTGTTCGAGAAACTAATTAACCAACTAGGCTTCAACAACCAACTTCAAGAACTACAAGTCCTAAAAAACCAAACTGTTGAGTCTTACAAGCAAGAAAAAACAGTGCTCCAAGAAAAGATCACTGAACTCACCAATCAACTCAATAAAGCCAACAAGACCCACCAAGACCTGCTCAATCAACAACTCGATACTCCTAGGAGAATTGAACCTGTTGTTGTATCGAGTAGCGACGATAGTACCATCAGGATTTGGGAAGATGGCCAAGCTAAAGTGCTCCAAGGGCATACTGGAGCTGTCTGTTCAGTTGCTGTGTCTCTAAAGAAAGGGATACTAGTGTCTGCTAGTGATGACTGCACCCTTCAAGTGTGGAGTCTAACTACTGGACAAATAACCCAAGTACTCAAGGGACATAGTTACTGGGTAAGGTCTGTGGCCATTTCTAGCGATGGGAAGTATGTGGTTTCAGCAAGTTATGACAAAACACTTAGGGTGTGGAGTCTAGCTTCCGGACTAACCACACTAGTCCTCAAAGGCCATAGTGGTCCTATTAGGTCACTAGCCATTTCTAGCAAGGATGAATACATTGTTTCTAGTAGTTACGACTGCACATTAAGAGTTTGGAGTCTAACTACTGGAGAAGAACTTAGGGTCCTAAGAGGCCATACTCGTTGGGTCAGAACAGTGGCTATTTCCAAAAGCGACAGATACATCGCTTCTGGCAGTGATGACTCCACTGTTAGGCTGTGGAGTTTTACTTCCGGAGAACAAATTAGAGTACTACAAGGGCATGTTGAATGGGTCTGGTCAGTTGCTATTTCAAGTGACGAGCAGTTCATAGTCTCAGGAAGTGGAGACAAAACCATCAGAATGTGGAGTTTAGCTTCTGAAGAAACTATTCAAGTACTGAGAGGACACACTGGACACGTACTTTCAGTCAACTTATCGAGCGATGACAAGTACTTGGTGTCTGGAGGTGGCAATGTAGACCCTACGGTGAGAGTTTGGGACCTTATCAGAGGTAAACAGATCCAGATACTACAAGGCCACAGTAATGCTGTATGGTCTGTTAACTTGATTTAATTCATTATTGCGTTTTGGACTTAATCAACTCTTCTAGTCAGACCATCTACTTTAACTTGCAGAGACCTGTGACAGAATTTGTGTTCTGATTTGGGAGTGGCAACCACTAAATTGACATCAAACTTTAGAAGAACTCACTAAAGAATAAAGAAACCCGTGTTGATTTTTGAGAGTGCATCCTTCTGGTCCTGATAAGTTCATTTTCAACTACTTAGAAGAAGTCATTAACTGGATAAATCAAATAGCTACAAGCACAACAAGTCAGCAATTAACCAAGTGTTCATGAAGCATGATGCCCAGACTGTTCAGAATTGTGTCATGAAGTAGACTAAGGGTTTACTGAGGTTTCTATCAAAAGGATTAACTTAAGTTTTTAAGAATTGCTCTGGCAGATGTAATGCTTGATTATTTGTATGTTTGATTTTTAATCATCTATATCTAGATTCTAACCCTAGAGTACCCATTTTCCTTAAAGTGTTTCTCTTCAGACCTTTTTCTGGTACTGCCTGATAAATGGAAACTAGGCTGATTGTTAGTGGAAGTGCTGATAATATTGTCAGAGTCTGAAGAGGATCAAAGAAACTATTCACCTTTAGAGGAGTAGGTAACTTAAGACCCATTCTAGAGGTGTTTAAGTTTCTGAGTCCTGAAGAGGTTATCGGAATTGCAAGAGTGAATAAGCAATTCTATGAAACCTCTTTTCACTCTGAAGTAATGAAACCCGGGTTCATACAAACTAGAGTGTTGAAAGGTCATACTGAGTGTGTCAGATCAGTTGCTGTGTCTCGAAAGAAAGGGATATTAGTGTCTGCTAGTGATGATTGCACCATTCGAGTGTGGAGTCTAGCTACTGGACAAGTAATCCAAGTACTCAAGGGGCATAGTAGTGGAGTATACTCATTGGCCATTTCTAGCGATGGCGAGTGGGTCGTGTCGGGGAGTTTAGACAATACACTTAGAGTGTGGAGTCTAGCTTCTGGGAAAGACACTCTAGTCCTCAAAGGTCATAGTGATTGGATTAGGTCAGTGGCCATTTCTAGTAAGGATGAATACATTGTCTCTGGCAGTGATGACGCTACACTTAGGGTGTGGAGTCTAACCACTAGAGAAGTGATTAGAGTCCTTGAAGGCCATAGTGATTGTGTTTTATCAGTGGCCATTTCGAAGACTGACCAATTCATTGTCTCTGGAAGTAGGGACCGCACTATTAGAGTGTGGAATTTTGATTCCGGAGAACAAATTAGAGTACTACAAGGGCATGTTGAATGGGTCTGGTCAGTTGCTATTTCAAGTGACGAGCAGTTCATAGTCTCGGGAAGTGGAGACAAAACCATCAGAATGTGGAGTTTAGCTTCTGAAGAAACTATTCAAGTACTGAGAGGACATAACGGACAAGTACTTTCAGTCAAGCTATCAAGTGACGAAAAGTACTTGGTGTCTGGAAGTGGCTATGGAGACAATTCAGTGAGAGTCTGGGACCTCTCTACAGGTCAACAGACTCAAGAACTGCAAGGCTATACTCATCATGTGTGGTCAGTTAACTTGATTTGATTATTGAATTATTGAATAATTTGATTGCTAGTTCTTGATACATTCTTGCTTCCACTTTGCATAATAATATAAAGGTCTTCAGCAACAACTACTGAGGGTCAATTTAATTAAATTACTAAATCTAAGGGGATAACACCAAACTAGCATTACTATAGCAAGTGTTTGACTCTGGAGTAGCATATCACAACTCTTCTTGAGTTCTTTAGCTAACTGCTAACTTGTATTGAGTTCTTTATTAAGCTCAACAACTTCTTTGTCATGCTTTGATTTTGAGTTCTCCTATGGATGCTACACTCAGTTCATCTCTACAGAGTTCAGATTATCCAAAAGCTGAAATTGCATTTAAAGTCTTCATTTACCTACCCTTAATAATACACCAGAAGTCTATGATGGTGTGTTTTGTTCAGTACCACTTTCTATCCTAGCTTCAGAAGTACTTGTTTGGAGCATCTAAAATTAGAAAACCTGTTAAGTACTTATGGTGTCTATTATTGACTGTACCTGGTTCTTGTCTTTTAGAAGACTCAGATAATTTTAGGTTGCATTGTTACTTAATATTCCTTTTAAATTCACTCTAAGATCAAGGAAATTTAGATCTACCAAACTTCTCTAACTTGGAATTCCTTTAGTGTATGTTCTGTTTCTAGTTACCAATTAGGACATTACACACTATGTAGTTTTTGTTCTTGTCTAACTGTAAGTCTAGTAGCAATGCATTCATTACACAACTCAAAGGACAGAATGCAGATAACTAGATGCTTTACTACTTGTTTGTTGTAGCACTTCTTCAGTCTCTTTGATTTTGGGTGAATTCTTCTTCAGGATCATGATCTTTGTTGCCAGAGTTTCTGAGCCTAAAAGTACTAAGATCTATAGTGTGCAGAAAATATGTTAGTTTAAAACTTAATTGAATACTTTCATTTTTGAAGGTGCAAAGAGTAGTTAATCAAACAACCCAATGCAGTCTTTTGAAGTGTTTTGAATACTCAGAACAACTGAAGAGACTTTGATAAACTTCGTTGAGCATCGATGACAACTAAAGACTTAGACCAAAGAACACTAATCCTGGAGAAGTACTTCACTGCTGAGAGAAGTGCATCAACAAGAACTTAAGATCCTAATCATTACTTAGAGTGTTTAAGGTTCTTCACTTGTGTCTGTTTATGTCGTAGAAGCACCCAGCAATGCCTGCTCTGTACTCAACTAACTTCTTGATCTTGAATGACTTCTGTCCCTTGCTGACTCCTTGTCTGTAGTTCTTGAGTACTTCTTCCTGGAAACTTTCTAGAGATGCATTCCAGTTGGAAATTTCTAACAAGAACTCAGCTAGGTCTAGGTTCATTTCCTCAATTCTGAACCCAAATAGCTGAGTCTCTAAGTGATTGCCCATTTCACTTTCTTGAGTTTCTTCAAAGGTGTCACTGGGTGTTCTTTTCTGAGGGAGTTTGACTCTTCGTTGAGTTCTTCTTGAATCATTCTGATTCTTTTGCAAGGCTTTTCTGGACTGAGTTTGTACCAGTTTTCTTCCTTATGAAATCGGTACAGTATATGACCCAGTTCGTGTATTAAAGTGCTTTCAAATGAGATTTGCCCTATTATGCGTTTATTCCTACTGCCCTCTATTCTGTAATCGTACTCTTTCGTTAGAATCACATGATTACCCAACACAGAGACTCCTTGCACTCCTTCTGGTAGTCTATCACAAAAGTAAGAGTTTTCTCTCAAGTTCTGCAAAACTTCAGCAACTCTTGCCAGTTTCACTTCTGGGATCCTTCTTAATGCAGCTCTGAATGCAGTAGTTTCGACTACCTGTTCTAAGAAACCAAACATTTCCGGTGAGATTTTCTCTATTGAGGAAAGCGGTAGTTCTATGTAGGGCAGAACTTTCAACCTCATGTCATGTAGAAGTGCAGTAACCCAAAAAGAAAGCACTATTCTTCTTTTCATTTCTGCTTCTCCTGTAGTCTCATTTAACTCGCCTAGTAGAGAGTCTTCTTCTATTGGTCTCATGTAAAGGCTCAAAGTACGACTGATTTGCACCTTTTCTCTTTGGAAGTACTCAAAGTCTTCATTGATTATTTGGCTGTTCTTGTACACAGCCAGGAATGCCAGGACTTTGATTGCATTATCCCTTTCAAGAATTCTGAGTCCCTTGTAATTCTTGGGGACTTTGGATAGACCAAGTGACTTTTTGAGTCTATCCACTTCCTGATTGAATACTCCTAGAGTCTCTTCATTCATGTCACTGTTGAATAGTCTCTGGAGTGTACAAATGTACTGAGTGAATGAGTCTTTGCACACCTCTGAGTCTAATGCAAGTACTGGGTTACTTTCCATTTATATACAATATTCAGAGTTTGATTGCTTGTATGAAGAAGAACTGTGTGAAGAACTATGCTAATACAGTCTTTTAATTGTTAGAGTTCTCAAATCACAAGCTTAAACATCGACACTGTAATAGACTTACATACTTTAGAATTAGAACTAAAAAGTAAGAAAGTTTTTAATGAGTTGTTTGTTTATTGAGTCTGGGTTGTTGCTGTAACTTCTGTGGTTTATGCTTAGGGTGTTAGGGTGTACTTTTCACTCACTTTAGTAGGATTAGTAAGTTATTTCAACTGAATAAGATTAGAGTTCAATAATCGGAATTTCCTTGCATTCCTGTGATCTCTACGAACTACACTCCTTAGTCTTAGACTGTGTTTCTGATAACCTAGTTTTTCACTGTTTGCTAGGATCCTTTCTACTATTACTTCCATTACTCTGACTTATTCCAGACTGCAGTTTTCTGAAAGGCTTCTGTAATGAACATAACTCCAGACGTCTAGTTATTATACCTAAACTAAATCAGACTGTGATGTGCATAGTTTGTGTTCAACTGGATGAATCAAACAAATAGATCTACTGAGTTCCTATCAAAAGGATTGACTCTGTAAATTCCAGGAAGATTACTTTACCTATCAATGAAAGCTTGTTTCTAGGACTATCATTGGTCCCTTACAAATCACTTTCAACTTGGGTGTCAAGAATTACTTTAAAACTCTGAGTTCTAGTCCTAGGTGTATTAAGCACTAGTTCCCAGATGTCATGCTTGATTTCTTGTTGTCTATGTCCGATTAATTCAAACAATTCTTTGATAACTAGTAACCAAAGCAATACTGGACTCCCAATCAAGTAGTTAAAGTTTTGTAAGAACTCATTCTAGTTCCTTTAAAGTTTTTGTCTTTTCTGGTACTGCCTGATAAATGGAACCTAGGCTGATTGTTAGTGGAAGTGCTGATAAGACTGTCAGGATTTGGAGAGGGTCAAGGAAACTATTCACCTTTGAAAGAGTGGGTAATCTAAGACCTATTCTCGAGGTGTTTAAGTTCCTGGGTCCTGAAGAGCTAATTGGAATTGCAAGAGTCAACAAGCAATTCTATGAAGCCTCCTTCCACTCTGAAGTATGGAAACCTGGGTTTAGACAGACTAAGATCCTTGAAAGGCATACTGGATGTGTCAATTCAGTTGCTGTGTCTCTTAAGAAAGGGATACTAGTGTCTGCTAGTGATGACTCCACCATTCAAGTGTGGAGTCTAGCTACTGGGCAAGTAGCCCAAGTACTCAAGGGGCATGGTAATTGGGTATACTCTGTAGCCATTTCTAGTGATGGAGAGTGGATTGTATCGGGGAGCGCAGACAAAACACTTAGAGTGTGGAGTCTAGCTTCTGGAAAAACCACTCAGGTACTCAAAGGTCATAGTAATTGGGTTAGGTCAGTGGCCATTTCTAGCAAGGACCAATTCATTGTCTCTGGTAGTGGTGACAAAACACTCAGGGTGTGGAGTCTAACTACTGGAGAAGTGATTAGGGTCCTTGAAGGCCATAGTGATTGTGTTTTATCAGTGGCCATTTCGAAGACTGACCAATTCATTGTCTCTGGAAGTAATGACTGCACTGTTAGAGTGTGGAGTCTTACTTCTGGAGACTTGATTAGAGTCCTTCAAGGACATGGTGGTTGGGCTAACTCAGTTGCTATTTCAAGTGACGAGCAGTTTATAGTCTCAGGAAGTAGGGACAGAACAATTAGAGTGTGGAGTCTCACTTCCGGAGAAACTACTCAAGTACTCAGAGGACACACTGGAGGAGTACTTTCAGTCAGTCTATCAAGTGATGACAAGTGCTTAGTGTCCGGAGGTGGCTTTGGAGACAATTCAGTGAGAGTTTGGGACCTATCTATCGGTGAACAGACTCAAGAACTAAAAGGCCATACTGATCGCGTATGGTCAGTTAACTTAATTTAATTATTGAATTATTGATTAACTTGATTGGTAGTTGTTAGGGTGTTAGGGTGTTAGGGTGTTAGGGTGTTAGGGTGTTAGGGTGTTAGGGTGTTAGGGTGTTAGGGTGTTAGGGTGTTAGGGTGTTAGGGTGTTAGGGTGTTAGGGTGTTAGGGTGTTGGGTTAGGGTGTTAGGGTGTTAGGGTGTTAGGGTGTTAGGGTGTTAGGGTGTTAGGGTGTTAGGGTGTTAGGGTGTTAGGGTGTTAGGGTGTTAGGGTGTTAGGGTGTTAGGGTGTTAGGGTGTTAGGGTGTTAGGGTGTTAGGGTGTTAGGGTGTTAGGGTGTTAGGGTG